>JAJKFJ010022367.1:0-72316 GCA_027382625.1 Tetmemena sp. SeJ-2015 | reverse complement strand
TTCTTCTTTTTACTCCTTCCTAAAAGAGAATTCTCTTTGCTTTCTGAGATAAAGTTACCCGTTTAATACCAATTGACTAGTGTTTGAAAATTAAAGTAGTGCATGCTTGCAATCTCAAGCACTTATTCTTATTAGGTTTCAGTATGCCTCGACCATATTTTGGAGGCCCTTTTCCTTGATAAAGTCTTGCATATAATCGTCATCAAATATCACTCTGATCTGAAGAGAGCAACTAGGGCAAGTCGCAATGTCCAATCCACCCATTATCTGCTACTGTATAAAGTGTGAGAAGGATCCATTAAAGCAAATAAGAGAGAAATTTGTCAAAATGAATTGACCAGAAACTTACAATCTGAATCTGGAATTTGTCACCACAGGGACAGGGATAGTAAAACTTTCCCTCCTCTTCGTCAAAGTCCATGTCATCTATTTCTATCTCATCATAGATGTTCTCCACTTCCACCTCTGACGCCTTGCTAGTCTTTTCCTCCATGATAATAAAAACTTTACAGAACAATTAATTTACTCTATCTAGCAAACTACTTTCCTTTATATTGTTGCCTCAGATTCAGGAAACTGAGAAATAAGTTCTCTAATAATTGCAGTGATGAAAGATTTATGGGGATCTGAGTACTATATATTATTAATAAATTATAAGAGAAGATGTGGCCGTGAATAGTGAAGAGCATTTTCCCATCAAGGGTAAGAAATTTAAGTTTTCTATCTCTATTCATTCTTAATGATGCATAAACAGGTGTCTGAGTTCTAACTCTGATCTTAACCTCAATCCGACTCTGAAATTTCTAACTTCCTATCTTTCAATTTTATATTGCAAGTGAACTAAACTTTTGTTCTAGTTTGACTTGTTCCCATGAGTTTAAACCTTGGCGCTACTTTCACTTTCAAATTCGAGCCATAAGAAGGAGCAATCTATATACATGACCCGAGAGCTTACCAGTACCTCCTAATACACCTATGATGACAAATGCGGCTAAGCCTACCAATTTTCCCCAAAGCAGTGAGACTGTTGTTGAAGAAAGCACCCTCTGCACTTCTTCAGCTCTCGCGTTGACTTTTGATTCTCCCTTTCCAAGAGTCGACTGCAAGAAGTTTGCTATGAACTACACTCAGTTCAATATAGCGAGCGCTTGTAATAACTGCTCATTTTTCCTTAATACCAAACGATTAAATCTCACTCTATCTTTATGAAAGGAGCAAGGTGCGAGAGGTAAAAAGATTAATTGATATTATTTTAAAAATACAAAATGTACTAGGCCTACAGTGATCCGCAGAATAGGCAAAAACAAAACTTGGGCTCATCGGTACGGCACCTATTTCAAATTCATTGACATACGATGAAGCTTTCTATGAAACTATAATTTGATAATCTGTAGAGAGTGAGTGGGTTGACGCCCTTGGGGTCAAGCAGATTGACAGGAGGCTATAACAGCATCAGCGACGAGGGAAATAGAGAACTCTACCACCAGTTGATGCACAACATCCTCGAAAGTGTCAATATTGTGTGCAACAGAGATCAATGCGTAATTTAACTATCAATTAACCCCCTCTAAGAGTGATGATGTGAACTTAGATGTTATTTCAATATTGAGGAGTTTTTCAATTATTTGACTAATGAACAGTTTGTTTCTCAGTTTCATAATAGGCACTGCAGTTTTATTGTGGATCTTTAGTTTAAATGGTCTTTGCGTAGCTTATTAATCAGAAGATAGTGCAGTTTCCATCGCATCCACACATTCTATTATCAGAGCCTTTGTTATGAGCGTTTGCATTATTTTTCTCAAACTGGTCTATAACCTTTTAGTTTGAATTCTTTAGCTTCTTAACATCTTCTTTAGGCGTGGTTCCATTCTAAACTCCGTTTCTCTTCATCTTTTCTAGCGTCATGTGACTCAGGTCTGAAATGTGGCTCGAGCCATCGTCCATCACAGATGTTAATTGATCCAGGATCAACCCTCTCTCTTAATTAAAAATACGAAGTATAACATTGAATGCTCTCTCAGCCTCAAATTGAATGTGAAAAAGGCAGTCTACAGCCTATGAAAGCACCACTCTCTTTGCTTTGATCGCATCTTCCAGCTGATTCATCTTTCTATGAGCAAGATTATAAAAAAAAACAAGGTTAGTAAATTCTTACTTGAGAGAGTCAACAATATATTCCTTCTTGATCTTATCAGTTCTGGCTGCAAATTCATCTGTGAGTTAAGCTGTGAACACCAAGTGGATTCTGCCCTTAGTTTGCATGAGGTTGCGCATCTCTGGCATGGCTTGATTGGATTTACTAGCAGCCACCATTTGTGAGAAGTTCTCATCATCCTCTGAGTAGTTTGCATCAGGGTCTTGCGAGTAAATGTTTCTGAAACAAGGGAATTCCTAATCATCAGTTAGCGCAAATCTTCTTCAAGGTTTTGCTTACATCATTAACCAGGAGATTGGAGAGAACTTTGTCTATGGTTATCTCTGTCTTTCCAATCTTGGGGTAGAGCACTTTATCGTCGTCGTCATCCATCTCTGATTTCATGGTCCTGCTGTCGTCAAAATCTGCATTCAAGGCCTCCTCGCTGTTTGAGGCGTCATACATCTCTATTATGATCTTCGAAGAGTCACTTGGAATGATAATCTTTTCTTCATTTACTTTAATAATTAAGTGCATAAAGATTAGTAGTAGCTTTGATAAACATGCCTTTGAGAGTCTCTGAAGTCACATAGAATCTACAGATACAAATATTTCAACATCTCATTTATTCTAATCTTAGAGTGTCATTGAATAGCTTTTAACTGAATTCAAAGGGGTAGTTCCCACTCTTGTTCTGCATGACATCGGCCAAGATCTTGTCGTTGTAAAATCTGTCCACCCTCATCATTTGGTACACATCCCTCAGCGTCATCTCAAAAGGCGCATAGCCTACTTTCCTGAAAAAGTCATTCATTTCTGGGCTGTACTTGAATCAATAAAAATGATGATAAGCAATTAGGATTGATGAATTAAGTAAGGTCCCAGAACACATCAGTGTAGCTGCTGTTTGTTTACTCTAGAAGTGCATCTAGTGGTGGGTCAAGCATGAACCTGCCGTCCATCCACTGCCCTTGGGTCAAAATCCTATTCTAACATTTGTTGGTGTAAGGTGGAGAACCTTGCAGATTCTAATGACTCACAAACGGTGCTTCACTTTTAAATAAGAAAAAGAAATTATGTCTAATAGAATTTACAAACTTAAAATAAATCTAAACTTAGTGATGAACACTTATCTTCGTAGTAAGTATAAATTGATTACCTCACTTGGCTTTCAAAGAAAGCATTAAATGGTGAATCAGAGCTGTAAAGGAAATCCTCCATCTATTTCAAACTCCATCCAGTCAGAAAGAGCACACAAAATTATTTTAAAAAGAGCATATCAGCAGCATACTATGGCTCATAGGTAAATAGCAAGAAAATTTTATTTTTATAGGTAAAAGAGTTGAAGAAGATATTACTCCAAGCAAGGGAAGTTATTGTAATGTTCGACCAATCAAATGCATGGGTTTGTAAAGAGCTATATTATCCACAAAAAGTTGCGATAAGACTCTCGTTAAACATAAAAACCTCTCTGTAAATTGTATCACATAAAATTTATTTAAATGATGACAGCTTAAAAATGCTTGATGCTATCAGCAAAAAAGAGTTTTGAGGCTTATTTTATTTAAGGATTTTATTCTTTAAAATTCTTCATTATTATATTTAACTATCAATTAAGGGTATCACAATTTCCAAAACCAAATACTGTGTTTTCAAGCACTCTGGCATGCAGATAGACTGGAAACTCTTACTCCATGCGTGTTATCAATGTCTTGATACTTTGAGAGGCATACTAGGAAAATCTCTTCAGCTAAATATCATCTTCAATGTAACTACGATGCATGTAGATTTGACTCTGATGAGTTACCCACAGATACAGCAAATAAGAAAAACAAGTAAATATTGTAATAAGTTGCATTTTATAATAAGTTTGAGCATTCGATCTAGTTTGAGAGATGTTGTAACATTATCAAACTGATGGAAGAGTGTTTGGGGCCAATTTTTAATAAGGGTTATCCCATAAATCAGGTATGACTCTAGCACCTGCATTCAAAAGCCCCTATAAAGTAGTGATATTGAAGAGAGACTCCTCCGCAGGTGGAGTATTCTAAGAGTTGAGGTCGAATAAATACTCATAGTTCTTGTTTGGGTCAAGTCTATCCTGGAATAGATCTATCTCCTTAAAAAGTTTAGCCATTTAATAGTTGTCAGATTCCTCCAGTTTTTCTATCAAAGCTGACTTGAAGTAGTAAATAACACAAAATAAGATATAGATAAGGAAATGGAGTAGGAGATTTCTGGATAGCCAAGATAGAGTTGAGAGATGTTCATTTAATTGCTATTAATATTTTTAATAATTTTTCATGACAGTTTTATACTTGAAAGCTTGATAAGAGAAATTTTGAGTGACAAAACTGTCAGCCCACTGCCAATACCCCACCGCCTAGTTATCTTGATAGAAAGAGGTAGTGTTCTTTCTTACCCAGTCTCTTCCTTCTTCACTTACTTTTACCAATTCCTTTCAAACTCTTCAATTTGAAGGTAAGTCATCCCGAACTTATCTCTTAGCAAATTTTTGAAGAGCCTTTTATCAGCAGGGTCTGCATCTGAAGATAGCAGTTCCCAAGTTTGAAAACATTAAATATCAGATATTCCTTCCGTGTCATCGTAGAAAACTGCATTAAGAGTTTTATCATCAAGTTGGTTTTAAGGACAGAAGTGCTAATTGATATCACTTGGCATTGACAAATAATTGGTTTGGATGTATTCCCAAGAGTACTTTTTAACGAGATCAACTCCCAGTCCCTTGTAAACTAACTCCTACAGCATCTAAAGAATAAAGGGATTTTAACATATCACTTATTCTTACTTCTATAGCTATTTGCCAATCTTCTCGTTTGATAGCATTATACCAGACAGTTGCACCACCTCTATTGATGGTATTAATTGTTTTGTTTTTTTTTGAAACTCTTAACCATTAACTTTAAAGAAATTAACTAAGAGGTTTATTTAGGTCGTGCATTTAAAGGATTATTTTTCCTACTATAAGCTTCGTTAGGTAGCAATCAGAGAAAAAAGTTTTAAAAAACGAATGGACCAATTTCCATCATCTGAAGGACTTAGCCGCTGTACAAAACCTAGATAAATGATCCCTAGAATAATTAGAATAATTACTTAATCAGGATTTAGGCAGTCATAAAGGTGTATATATTGCAGAGTTTCTATGTCATAGTCACCTGGAATACTTTGCCACACGTCATAGTTCTCTGTGGATAGAACTCCCCACTCTACTGCTTTCTCCTCCATGATTGCGTCTTTTAAGAAAGGCCAAATGATGCCCAAGATGAGCAGCAAACAGCTGCAATCATAGTTATGACAGCACCCACTAAGCATTTTATGGATTTCTTCATTGATAAATTATTTCATTTCTATAAATTCAAGCCTATTTCTTCTATAAAAGCTACTCCTAATCAGCTTTTGAGCGGCTACCAAGATGAAGCTCTTTATAGGTTCAATCAGATACCAGTTTACGAGGGAGGGTCGCAAATTGTATCTGCAAACATAACTTATAGCATTTAATACCAGGGATCTCAAAATTCTAGCATGGCTTTCTTCACTGGATAAGGAGACGATGATGAGTATATTTATACGAAGTAGTATGCAAGATGGCACACTAATGACAGCCTTACAGTTCAGAAACTCCACTATAAATAATTGCCAATTAAATGGTCATGATTAAATTGTACACAACTTTAAGTGTATTTAAGTTTTTAACAGTTTGGGACCTGGAGTATTTCTTCCACAACCCATGGACGAAGTAGATCCCAATTTTAAATGAAGTATGAAATATTTTTTCTCAATTGATGGAACAGATGGCTATCAATTTCATGCCAATCTTGACTAAAATGAGCAGCTGGTGACATATTCGCCCATCCTTTGTAGGAATATCTAGTATGCTTATATAGACGATAGCAACAATCTACCGTTTGATTGGGATCAGCTTGAAGTCCACAACTATAGTTATTTTAGTGAAGTAATATACTTCACCTTTATTTATGACTATCAAGTTTCTGATTACTTCATGATGAGGCTGCAAGATTACACTCAAAATTTTAAGTACTACATCTCTATCAATAACACTCAACTTCATAATCAGGGATTTGAAATTTATTTAAACCTCTTGACGAAGTATATTTCGGTCCAGTCATTGCTACAAAAGGCCACTATTACAAATTCGATTCTACTCAAATGGACTCTCTTCCTCGAATTTACAGCATCCTTGCCAATTTGAGTCTAATTACTCCATACTATGGTGATGACGAGAGCTTCATGACAGTGGACAGATATTCTGGACTCACACTTCTACGAAAAACTAGACAGATGCTTTCACTCAACTTTGAGAAAGATTCCATGATCTAATTAGATAAAAAGGCAATTTTTAAAGAGTGTTTTTTTTCTACAACCATTTTAGAACAAGGGCAGAACAAACCTTAGTACCCTACTATTACTTCAAAAGAGAGACAATTCTGGATTAAGATCAAGCTAAAGCGCTTTTGGGTGACTTATACTCGCACAAGGCAGGGAGAATTACTGGACTCTACTCCTTCATAATAAGCTCAGTCATCTTATTTGCACTTAGCTTTTATCTGCTCTTCAGATTCCGTAAGTAGAAGAGACTTGAAATCCTGGGAATAGATAAACTAGACTCGTTCTTATATTTATGCAAATATTTTAATTTTTGTTTACAAAATAAGAGAATATGATAGAGCAAGTTATAGGAGAGAAGCAGGCTATCAATTCAAAAACAACACTAAGTACTATAAATAATGAGAGGAATTATTCTCGCGAATCTCGAATCGAATGATAGTTACTAAAGTTATATTCTAAATTGTGTAATTTTAAAAGATATTCATGCCTAGGATTTATAAATCATACTTGGAATGATACTAGAAAAGTTAGCTGCCTGAAAATTTTTTACATGTCTATGTCAAGGTTAATGTAAGGATTTGAGCTCTTAGGGTAAACTCTAGTTTTAAATGCAAAGTTGTCGTCAATAATTAATCTTAACAATTTAAGAATCAATGTACAATTCTAAACCCTATTTATCTTTTTCAAACTTAATTATAGAGATAGAGCTTCACTTGAGGTTCTCCTTCTAAATTCTGAACTTAGCTGATTGAGCAAACTAGGACATTCTCGTCTGTGGTGGGATCAATATAGTGAAATTTGCGGCCCTTCACAAATTTCTATGTCTCTAAAATTCCCACTGTCTGCTAAAAGCGCTCCTTCATGTCCTTAAGATCTAAGTAGCCCGTATTAAATTGCAGTAGCTTGCTTGCATACTGGGAAGTGAAATCCTTTCTATAATTAAAGTCATTACCAAGTTTAGAAGTAGTCAAATTATCTCCTAAATTAGAGCGATGTAAGCTCTGTGCCAAGTAAAAATGGCAGTTAAAAGGAGACTAAAAAAATAGGTGTGGAGAAAATTAGCTCCTACTTACATAGTGAACTCGTTATTATTGGCGTCTGCTATTTGATCTCTGATCAGGTTATCTTTATTCCAGTCGAAAAATACTCGCTCAAATGCTTCATCGTCACTCTTTTAGATGTTGATTCGGAGATACTTATGTTCTAATGATTTGTAGAATTTTTAAATAATATTTCTCAAAATCATAAAGCGAATGGAAAACTTTTCGGACGACAGCAAGCCTCAGGATCCACAGACCACTCAATTTCCTGGTCAGCAAATAACCATTTCTTAATTATTTATCCCTCATGCCACTCCAAACTCTATCATGCAGCCTCAAGTTATCAGCTTACCTCCCTTGAATTACACAGGAGCAGATAAAAACGCCCCTCATCAATCCAATAGCTATCTGAACCATCCTGACACTTAGGTGACTCTCTAATATAACTACGAGCAAATAAGAGACGATTAAACCCAAGTCACTCCTAAAATGGAAGATAAAATGTTGGCTTAGCAAAACTTGCACAAATAAACTGATGCTCATTTGAGCTACAATTAGCAGCAGCAGGTATCAACCTTATGATCCTGCTTCCAGTGTTTACAGAGGCTCTAATCCTTATCAGCACACTCATCAGCCAAGCAACTATCACTCTTCGCCGTATTATAACCCCAGCCAGAATTAGCAAGTCAACATCCCTCCTCCTATGACTAACCAATAAATGTCGGCTGCTCCTCAGGGTTAAGTTTTCACAGGCTATTAGCAATAGAATCAACCTTTTTACTAGCAAAACCCTTAATAGTAGCTCTATATTTAGCCACATTCCTCAACCGGAGTGGTTTAAGGTAACGTGATTTACAATCATGAAGAGCAGCAGCAGCCTCTTTTGCAATACAATCAACAACAAACTACAACAACGACAGCTGTGATTCATTCATAGCCGACAGCAGTTATTCAGGGGGGACACAATTAGTAGCCTTAAGTTATTATTCACAGAGTGAATGTGATTCGGAGAAGAAGGAGACGGGTTGCTGCTTTAGTTTTTATGACTATCTTCATCATTTTCTGGATTATTTGGTTCACAACCATCTATTGAACAAGATAGATCAAGATAGATAATCGAATTTTGTTATTGATTCAAGTAAGTATAAATTTAAGTTTAAATAATTTATCAAAGTATGAGCTCGTTTTTAATGAAAAAGAAGAATAAATAGAGATCAGAGTTAATTTAAGGTGGAGAAATCAAAATTTATAGAATACTTTTACCCATTTAAAAATAAATAGGCATCTTCTAACTAGGGATTGATTGAATCCTTCATTTATTGTTAGAGGGGATTTTCAAAATATAGGATCTTATTATAGTACATTAGCCTGGCTTTCAAAGATCCACTATCTTAACATTATTTCTTATCTTTTGCGATTACTTCTAACGTCGTTACCTATTAATCGAAACTTAAATCATTTTAAAAATCGATCTATATTTCTTTGTCATTAACTTGAGTACTCTAAGCCTCTTAAATTAAAAATTAATCCTGTACATCGAGTTTATCTTTAGATCTATCTTTAGTTTATGGAGTTTCTTCTTCAGGATTTAGCAAATCTTAAAATCTTGAGCTTTCTTCGATCATGATTTCATCTGTAGATTGCTGGCCACTATTTTATTTCTATTCTTTGTCTATCTAATTTTCTAATTTTTAACTCAATTCTTATCCCAGGGAATTATCAGAAATCCTCTGCACATCCCCATAGTCAAAGTTAAAGAATTTCCCATTCAATTCCTAATTAACTGTCAAAGAGCTTTAATATTCAAATAGATCATTGTCGCCTCTTTAGTCAATTGGTTTTATTCCTTCTGAAACCTGCTAATCTTAAGTTTATAGTCTATCTTCTTCCTATTAATTATTACTTGGCATTTAAAGAACCGTTTCATTCTCTGAATTTTACTATTCTGAGTTGCTTTTGCTTCTTTAGCCATCTTGGATAATTGAGCTCACTCTATAATCTTCAAAACTCACATCAACTTCATTTAAGTCCCGCTAAGAGTAGGCATTTTGCACACTTGAAGCATCTTAAATTTCTTCAATAGGGGTTTTATGATTAGTCTCTTGCTCTTTAAGACTTTATAAGCTAGAATTCTTGGCATGCTCGCTAAGACTGGTGAGTGATTAACTCTTTGATTTCTCTTGAGATATCTTAGAACTCTTTGAAATGTCACTTAGGAGTGATTCAATAATTTATTCTTACGACTTCTAGTTAGGCTTGTTTTTCTCATTTTAGGGTTTCAGAATTATAGATGGACTAGAAAATTGGCCATCATTCTTAAGTCTCTTTTTAGGATAAAATTTACCTTTTCCCCATTTTTATCTTACTTTTTTGTTTTGGAAGAATCTCTTTTAGTTCCAGTCTTCGCATTTTTACTCTTCAGTGACTCTTTGGTTGCTTTTTGGCTTAGATTTTTTGCAAATATGTCTCCATTCATGACAGTCAACTCATCATTGATTTACAAAAAGGATGCACTTTAAATCTAAGGATCTGGGATCTTCTCACTTCCCTTTTGCTCTTACTTATTTTGTGCCATCTATTTTAACTTCTCTTTCTCTTGCTTTGAAACCCTTTTCTACAAACGCTTTTTCTCTTGCTTCGGAGGTGAATCCTCTCTTTCTTCATCTAAGTCTACAAAATTAGAAGTTCCCACTACTTCTTAAGACTTTTAGATTTTAGACTTTGAAACTCTTTTATTCTTAGTAGGTTAGACACAAGTGTCCATTTTCTCTGAAACTTTTTAAGGGATCTAAGCAAGAGGGACATTAACTTTCAAGTACTCCTAAAGCGAATCCTTGAAGGGATTAAAGGGTGCTGGTACTTGAGTAGACATCCCTGAGATATCACCTCTTTGATATGAATTGTTAGGTCTTTGTTGAAAGTTTGGATTTTGAAAGCCATTTTAAGGATATTAAGCAGATTCTCTAAAATGTCTATCTATTGGAGGAGAATACATATGCTAATTTGCATTTATTTCCGCTAAGAGAGGTGACTAGTACTAAGGAGCTTAACTCTATCTCGACCTTTCTTGATTTCTGTCATTCCTCATATTTCTGGGACCGGGTTTCTAAAGCAAGAAGTCTTATGAAAGACTCTATTCTTAATTATGAAACATGGGCTTCTAATATGCTCGATTATTTTAAGGTCTTTAAAAGCCTCCTCGTCCATTTGTCTATCTAAAAGGCTATCTCATCCCATTTTAATCGTTTTAAGACATTCTATTCCCGAAGGATTATCTCTCCTCACTTTCCATTGGCTGCAAAGGTATGTCAGGATATTCCAGCAGCTATCTTTCTCTCAGTTCCCGAATTTCTTAACACACGGTTCTCAAATCTAGGAACTTCTTTTTGTCTAGAAAGGGAAGTTTTTCAAGAACGAATTGCAAAATGTCTCTATGAACTTTTTCAAGGCCTTATTCTTCTTTAGCGTTTGCTATCGGATAGAAATAGCCAGTCATCTAATCGATGAAACCATTCTTTTCAAGCAAATCATACATAGCTTAGAGCTATTTACCGGAGAATAAGTTTGGAGCTAGATCAAAGGTTTAAAAATGACGGGCCCCACAATTATCATAACTCAAACCTGGTTTTATAATGCAGACTCGTCGATTCTAGACATGAGCTTGAGAGAGACAAAAGAAAAGCTATCTGCATTTCCCAATGTCATCTCCGTCATACATGAAGAATTAAAGAAGCATAAAATAAAAAGCTCTTTGCTGCATGTATGTAACTTCATTATTATCACCTTGGTGTAGCTATTAGTTTCTCGCTTATTAGTTTACTTACTACTACTTATTTAATCCCTAATTTTGGGTCATATTCTAATGCCCACTTTATCGAAATTAAGGTTGAGGTGATTTGCTTCTCTAATTATGTCCATTAATTTAAAAATCTCTTTAATTACCTCTTTAAGGATGACTTTAATGGTGACTTTGATTTGAGAAACCTTCATGATTTTGAGGGATGCTCTAAAACGTTTGCATTCTATTTTAATAGGGTGATTAAAATCTATCTCTTTGTTTATTATGGCTGTGGCTTTAGGTTAACCTAGACTCTTCTCTCTCTTCTACAATAAGTTTCTACCTTTGATTGTCTTTTAAATCCTACTGAGGTTGTGAATTTTATTAGGCTTATTATATATTCCTGAATTAATTTTAATTTCTAGCATTTCTTTGCTAATTTTATCTCAAATTGTAATTCATTTGGTTAATCAAAGTATATAAATCCTTTTTACAAATGTATAAACTGAATATTTAAACATTCAAGAATGGGAGAGAGGGAGGGAATGTGCACGATGCTCAGGTTAGTAAGTGTGCTTTGAGGTCATGAAATCAAGTTTGCTCAAACTTTAAGCATTTCAAGCAGTAATCTTATCTCAGAAGCCGACACATAAATGTCTAAAACGCTCTCTTTATAAATAAAAATAGCCTAGAAATATCTTAGTTGTCTTGCGTCTCTTTCTTATCAGAGTTTGAATAAGTGCTTTTGAGCTTAGTTTAAATCTGTAGAGCAATTTAACACTGATCACTGTAGCTAAGAGCCTCAAATTGAGAAATGAAGTCCCACGATTTGCAAAGGGGGGATAAATTCAAATAAAAAGGCAAAATTTAAAAATCAAGCAAGAAGGAAGAAACTATGAAAATATTTTTTAAAAAGGCAAAAAATTCCCTTGATCTTTCGTTCTCTTGAGGGATTTAAAATTTAAAAAGACCAAAGTACCGAAAAACCCCATCGAACCGCACATCCTTTCTTTGAGGGAGGAGGTTTAATCTAGGTCTATATTTTCTTTGTTCTAAAAGAAGGACTGATTTTTGGGAAGAGTCTGAGACTGAAGATACTAATGAGAAATGAATGCATCTTCTGGTCTCCTTGTATTCTCAGAAGACTCCTTGTCTTGTAAGATTTAATCATTGAGTACATTCACTTAAGAGGCTGTGAAGCGTCCGCTGTTGAAATCGAAGACCTTGCATTCATCATTTTTAAGTCCATAAGGATTTTAAATGCTTTTAATTACAACATTCTGGTGTGAATAAATAAATACTCAAATCGATGGCTAAGAAGGAAAGCTCATCTAATTTCACAGAGTCAAGGCACCAACTCCTCATTGGGTCTCTTGCAAATAAGGAAAGTTATTTATGGCCTCTCTTTAAGATATTCTCCTTATCTACTTTATAAACTGTGAGTGACTTCATAATATCTGAGACCATGATCATATTCTGATTGCTTTTAACCTTATAGACATAAGTCTGCTACTTGATAATGTCTATTAATTCTTCTGATAGCTCATAATTCCTATTCTCCTCTGCCTTTTTCAAAGAGTATAGAGCCACTGAAGAATTTATGCCCATTATCAAAACTTTTTCCTCCTCTAGCTGGACGATCTGCAAATCTAAGACTCCACCATTCACTTGCTAAGCGTTGAGTCTAATTGCAGGAAGTTCATCAGTTTATTCTGAGAGATAAAAGGTATGGAGGCGACCACTTTGTGGCGCATAAGATTTATTCTATGAGCCAGAATCGATTGAAGTTCCCACGAATATAATAAGATCGGAGTTTGTGAAATCTTAGATAAGTAGAGATGAGGGATATTCGTCCTCATCATAATTAATTTCTTAGACTATTTGGTGAGAATCATTCTGAAGTAATTTCACTATTTTAGTACAAGGAGGGTAAATAAATTTAAACTTTAAAAATGATATGTATCCCTATCCTAGCATAGAATCGAATTCATTTATTACAAGTATTCCTCTGCTTGGAATATAATCAAATTTCTAAATCATGGTACTTGTTTAGTACACAATCTTTAATAATGTGCTCTCTTAGAGTTCTTATTGATTCAAATTTACTATATAAAGCTAGCTATTACTTTTCAAAGCTACCTTGCCTGTTTTTAAATCAAAGGCTTGTTGGAATTCGCTCAATACTTCGGTTTTTGAGTCTATGACTTGAATTCTCCTCTATTGGAGCTTTCCTTTATCGCTGGAAATTTTGCCATTAACTTTATCCTCCTAGATTATTAGAGTCTCATCGCTCAAGACTAAAACTGATTCTAAGTTCTCAAAGAAAACCAAACCATGTATGTATGTTCCTGCCTTGATGATTGAATTGAATCTCACAGATAGTGCAGGATCTATATTATACATCTTGTAGTTTTTCAGGATCTGCGGGTACACATCAAAGATTAGCAAGTATCCATTTGAGAAGGAAATGAAGAGGCGAAGCTGTTAATTTAAGGTTTGAAGCTTGAGATTTTGAATAGAGTTATTTATCAGTGATGGCATGTGCTGGTTAACATTCAAGCAAAAGACTGGATCAAGGAGCTCAGGCAAGAGGTAAAAGTAAACGAGTGATTCATTCCAAAAATTAAGTACTGCAATATCTTAATCCTTCTGGTCTTAATTTAAAGCCATAGTTTTCAATTCTTTGTCTTAAATCTTCTGTTTTGCGATATGATGATTAGTGGAACTTTCCTCCAGTAAAAGGTGGCTTTCTTATCTGTCGAATATTAGTCTATATTTCTAGTTGTCACAAACTTCCCTTTTTCCTTTGTCTAAGCCTTCGATAGCTTATCTCTAGTCTATTATCTCAAAATCATTGTTATTGTTCTAAAGAACATCACATTCTATTTCTCCATTGTTTAGAGTTAGCACCACTCCTCCATAATCTACTCTAATATTTTAAAGCAATACCTCCTCAGGTAATTCAATCTTTCTTATATCACTTAATTCAAGCTTGTCTTAAAATTCACTTATCCTGCTTCCACTTTAGCCTTTTTAAAGGACAAAGCGACTTCCATCTGTGAATGTTTTCATATCCACTATGGCGCCAAAATTTTGCATCTCGTCTATAACTTCATAGGATGACTAATTAACCTCTTCTCCAAATATGATGAACTGATGATTGAAATCGTGAGATACTCTGAACAGCAAATTTTGAGAAAGCTTAACTGAGTAGGCGTTGGGATTTAAGGTTCTGAATTTTTTGGAACTTTTAAAAGAAGTTTTTTGCAATCCTATCTAACCAGTTTAAGGGTTTATCTCAACTTTAACAATCTCTTGCTTCTCTTCATCTGAGAACATAAGGAGTTAAGAGTCTGAAAGCCATTTTAGCTCGTCGAATTGCAAGTCGAGAGGGACAAACTTAGAAAAGCCTGGGTTGATAGAGTCAGAAAAAGACAGGATGTCCTCTGTAACTAAGGTTGGCTTCAAATCATAAGTAGTTAATGAAATTAAAAAATGATAAGTCCAAAAGCCGATATCACTGAATATAAATAGCTGCTGCTTTAAGCTTGAGTATGAGAAATCGTAGAAATTGGCCTTAGAGAACATATCTGAGTATCCAGTGTTCTGACTTCCATTAAAACCAAGGTCCACATTTAAGATCATCTCTAAAGTTTTGACTTGATGAGTCAACTCTTCCTCTTTTTATTGCTCAATCACTTGATATAATGCTAGTCTACAGTTTACTGAGTTATTCATCATACGAGAAGACTACTATTCTTCATACAGGATACCAACTATAATAAGTATCTTAAGTAGTTTATAAGTACTTTGATTTATAGGCTAAACTATTTCTTCTAATGCTTGAAGTTGATCCTTTTAATCTTGAGATAATTGCTGCTATTGAATTCGCTCAGAGTGTAATTCACAATCTCTTTTCGCACTCTGCCATCTTCATCTGCCTTTTCATCTATGTCCACTACAAGGACATAGTTACTTTAGAACACGAGCAGGATCTGCTACCTTTCTTTATCATATGTGATATATGCAACTTCATTAAAAACCTAAGACCCTTTGCCCATAACAAAGAAAATAAATTTGATATAGTGCTCATATCTAGGGTGTAGGATGACAAAATCTGCAGCTTAGAGCTTTCCTTATCAAAGCAAACTATGTGCATCTTCAAGTCAGCAGTCATCATGAACAATTTATCGAACTGCTCCTCTTATTCCATTTGCATTTCTGACTATTGAGGACTCAGTTTCTTGAGCGCGAGTATCTTCATGTTGATCTTTTCAGTATGAGCAAGTTTGTAAATCTTTTCAAAGCTATCTGCCTAAATTATGAACAAGCTAAAATCATGGACAAAGCTTACTTAATCATTTCCAATTGCTTCTAGATCTTGCATTGAGTTTTCTCTTCTCCTCACTTCTTCATGGTTTATTTCATAGATCCTGATTTCGTCTGGATACTAGAGGATCAAGTTATTCTTTAAGCGCTCATTCAAAAAGAAATGTAGAAGCAACAAATGAAAATAACATTCTGAGTGTAAGGCTTAGTGAGATTAGCAGCAAATGCTCTTATAAACATGGTAGGTTGCTGCACCGTGTGAATGTAAGGGTACATCATCATTTTTAATTTTTGTATCTCTTTTTCTCGTTTCTTTGATTAAATTCAAGGAAATTCAAGATTAGGGCTCCTAAAATATCTTTATATCAACCTCTGGACTGTCAATTCAAGAATTTCATTAATTTTCTTTTTAACCAAAACGATCGATCACACACGCGATGCGTAAGAAGTGAGATTTAAAAAGAGAAAAAGGATAAATGTTCGAGAAGGGATAATTGGTTGCTAGCTTCTTTTCGGGTTGTTGAAGTAAAATTAGAGTCTATAAGTAGTGGTGGACAGAGGGAAGATATAGGGCTTAAATTTTGTGAAATAGTTATAATTTAAATTAATATTAGTTTATTATTCTCCTAAAAAAGGCTTCATCTGTCCTCCTACTATCACCACTAGTACACCTTCAACTATTTAAATCGCTCACTTTGAGTTTGACAAAAAAAATGTTAAAACTTTAAAAAGTTGAATACAAAAAAATTCATTATAACTTTGCATTTTTAAGACTTGTATATCTTTTATATTCTGGCAATAAGCTCAAATATTCAAAGTGAGGTGTGAGAAGGAGTATAAATTGGTTTGAGTTTGAATGCAGAATAATAATTAAGCACACAACAGTAACAACAACAACCACAACCACCACAACCACTAGCACTAGTCAAATCATCACTAAGCACCACACTTCAACTTTAACTTCAACAACAATCAACCCAACTTCATACCACATCAGCAACCACATCATTACCAGCAGCAACAACACAATCCACAAATGAACAGACAGAATCTCCCCTCAGGCAACATCAACGGTCACAACTAGAACAAGCGCATCACTGGCGCACAGCAAGGCTTCCAGGTCAATGGACACAACAACAAGATCTTCGTGCAGAACTTGGTAGTCAAATTTGACTTGGTCGGCCACAACAACAAGGTCTATTACAACCAAGAGTAAGCTCAACCTGCGCAGAATCCCAGCTTCATTCCTAACATCAACAATCCCCAAAACCCATTAGATTCATCATTTAACAGTTAAAGTACTGATATGTCCGAATACGCCCAGGATTCATTCCCCTAGGGGGCTGGACCTAATCTGGCCAGCTAGGGTCCCCTTAATCAGGCCTCTAGAAGTCAGCCCCAGAACAGAGAGGAGCAAAAGAACCAGGCAAATCCTGCTAGACCCATCCCTTAGGTCAACAATAACATTAATCGCCCTGCTACTCATTAATTGGTTTAGAATTTTGTTGTGACAGGCCACAACAATGAGATGTAGGGACTGCGCATTGACAACTTGCAGGTGACTGGCCACAATAACAAGTTCATCAATATGATCCTCGGCAACGTCAAGGACACTGGCTATAACAACTCTTTCAGCAACTGCCAATACCTCAACTAAAATGCCAGCAACGGAGTTCAAAGTATGTGAGAGCAATAAGCTTCCACACTTTAAGTGGGAGGAGGAGCTCAATGACTTATTAAGTCTGAGCAGAAATTCATATAAAGGGTTATGGACTGAACCAGCTGTGCTGCCTTCCAGAGGGCAATACTTATAAACCCTAATCTTATTATCTCATTTATTATAAGCCATCATTTAAAGAGGCACATTTATTCAGTTTATTTAATTAACCTAAGAATTCAAAACAATATTAAATACTAGGTTGTCCAGATTCCCGTATTTCTTTCAGAGCTTTCTTTTGCTTGTGACACTAAATTCGCCACTTTTAAGATTATGGTTTCTATTTCTGATGACTTCTATTTGAATTCTAATTCTTTCTTGTAGATAGAGGAGCAGGCCACCAAGGCAGAGGAGGCAACAACCAGGATGACTCCAGTAGCTTTAAATATTAAATACACTAGCATTTATAAGAGTGATTCACTTAAGTGTTTTCCATGTTTTATAATATTAAAATAGAATGTAAAGAGTGATGAGTAGAAGATATATTTAATCTTAGAGCTCAAGTTCAGATTCAGACAGCGACAACTAGGACGATGAGCACGAGGACGACGATGATGATGACGATGAAAATGACAGCGATGGAGATGAGAATCAGAGAAGAACCGAGGAAAGGAAGCAGTACGAGCGCAGAGCAAATCGCGGATCTAATTAAGGAGATAACGATTGTATCAATCCATTTTTGCTATGTTATTTCCTAAGTCCCTTTTTAATTAACGATGGAAGCTCCTCAGATCAGGCTTACAATGAAAGCATGCAACCTCAGAATGCTCCTAGAGAGTATAGAGCTGCTGGACAAATGGGTGAGCCATACTTGATTACTAATACTGTCAATTCTGTTACAAACGTCTTCTAATATACTAATACCTCCATTAACCTAGGTCCAAATGGATAGACTACCACCTCCTCAGGTCCACGTGTTTTCACTCAGTCCTCAACTCAAAGCTAAACTAACAAGAACAATCAGCCCCATCACCATCATCAAAGTACAAGCAATCATCATCAGCACACTCAGCACCAGCCACATGCTTAGCACTAGCAGCACAATCATCACCACCATCAACCTTAGAATCATTAGCACATGCATAACCAGGGTCATCATTAGCACGCTCATAATCAGGGCCATCATCAACATACGCATAATTAAGGCCACCATCATCATCACACGATTTAAAACTAGGGCAACAGCAGAGGCCATAATCAAAATCAGCAGACTGGACATTAACAACAGCAGCAGCATTATCAACATTCTTAGACATTCAATAGCGGCATTCCTCAAAATGTCATGTCTAACTTAGACCCAAGTGTACAGAGAATACTAAATGATTTGCCCAACCTTCTAAGCGGACTTCCGGGTATGGGTATGTCTGGGATGCCTATTATACCTTCTACCTTGTTGAATGTAGGCCCTAACATTCAAATGAATTTCATGTCCTCTAATGTAAACCCCCCTCAGTTCACTTAAAACTAGCAGTCAAGACATTAGCAACACAATATGGGTGGCTTTGGCGGCATGCCTAACTAGCAATATTACTCAAGCAATCAGTAATACCCCTAACAGCAGCAGTAAACCTACTAAGGCTATCAAGATTAGCAGATGCAGTACTAAAGCGATGATGAAGATGATGTGGGAGTAGAATACATGCCAAACAGTGATTATGAGGGAGACGAGCCCTAGCCCAGCGAGAGTGAAATCCGCAACATCATTAACTCTTATGAGTGCCAGAGATACTCACCTGAGGAAGGTGCAGAATTGGAGAAATGCGCTATTTGCATGGAGAATTTGAAATCAGGCAGTCAAATGAAACAGATGAAGTGCAAGCACATGTTCCATCCCAAATGCATCAACGACTGGCTCAAAATCAAGCTGATTTGTCCTCTCTGCAAGGCAAAAATCTATGAGAATGATTGATTCAATTACGAATAGAGCAAACCAAAGTGGTTTAACTTTAACTATTAAGCAAATTGAGAGAGTAAATGCTTGCTTCTTCACACAGCCAAGAGTTGAAAATAAGTGTTGAAAGCTAACTGTTTCAAAATAGAATGTATAATTACGAAGATTGAAAGGTTTCATAGAGAACTTTGTAACATGTGAATTCTTTCATACGATTAAATCACTAATTACATAATGTCTTTTGAATAAAAATTAAAAAAGGGAAAATTAAAATTTGAACCTTGGCATTATTTGTTTTTAAATGATTAACTTGAACTTTTTTCCGCATCTCAATATCTCCTCCAGAGTAAAATTCATTATGATAAAAAGCTAAATTCCATTTAATTTTTGAGTATTCAAACTTCTAAAGATATTTATCTGAACTTTCGATCTTAATTTTCTCAATCTATTTTCCCTTTCTTCGAATTCCACTGATTTTTCCTCTTCTTATGAGTTGAAATTATTTATTATTTAATCATACCCTATAAGAATGTTTCAAGGTCAGGCCTCGTAATCTTTGAACTCTCAAGGCTAAAGTTTTGTCCCACCCGCTTCAGCTCTGCTCTAAAATTCTCAATTGGAGGGATCGCTGCTCAGTCCTTTCTTATAGACGGAAGGAAACACACTTTAGAACTAGAACCTTGCAGGAAGTTGATCCTCAGGCAGCTTGGAAGATCTCTACTACCAATAGTAGCAGTTGCCAGCACACCAGCCCTTCCCAGAAGATGAGTACCGAGTGGTGGCTTTGGAATCTCCTGAGTTCAGAGCCTTCATGAAGAAGATCCAAGATAACAATACAGCAAATAAGAGCAAGCACAGCGCATGTATGCTCTGCTGGGGACTAATCAGCTTCTATCAGAAGCGGCGCCACTAAGAGCACTCTCACTACATTGTGACTCCCTGCTACTTCAGAGATGAGAAGACGTTCTTGGGGTTGGCGCAGAAGCACTCTAAGTATGCAGAGCTACCTGATGGCAAAGTAATTGTAGCTATATTTGCAGAACAGTGTAAAATCATAGAGTCTACTTACATCAACGCGCCGAATAGAAGTTAAGCTTTCGCATAGAGTAACGCAAGGAACGGAGGCAGCTTTGGAAACCAAACCATCAGTGATATAAGACAAGTTAGTCAGCAGTAGATTAGTCATGATAGCTAGCTCAAGCGCTTGAACTCCCTCTGCTCCGCATTGATAGAGGAGAACAGACAAAAGGATCGAAGAATTCAAGAGCTGGAGGATAAGATGATAGAGATGCAGTAACTAGTGTGCGCAGCTACTAATGGCTGGGTGGCAGAGTCAAGGGCATAGGAGCAAACTGAAAAGTTGATAGGCGCTTTTGCTAATAAGCCCCATAAAGTCCAAAATAAGATCAATTTAACAAAGCCGAAAGAAACAAACTGAGAATGTATACACCCACTAAGTTTTAAATTTAACTTATATTATCTTTCTTTACATTTAATTAAAATGTATACGGGTTTTTTTATATTTTTTAGCTCAGAGAAAGACAACGAAAGTTGTTCCCAAGAAATGAGCTGCCAATAGTAACTATCATAATTCAATCGAATGAAATATCCCCCTTAGTTTTGAAGAACCAACCGTATTTGTTTAAAATTATCTATTCCCTTAGTGCAAAGTAATTCATAAATTTGAACCTTTTGAAGCTCTCTCATTTTGAGTATTTTTTGCACTCAGCTCGGCCGAATTAAATATTTGGAGGAAGGAAAATTAATCTTGTATAAATCGTAACCTACTCCTCTAAGATAAGACAATGAGTAAATTTATAATTTAATTAGCGGATGTCAACATCAGTTTAGAAGTAGGTTACACCTGAGAAGATCGAGAGACTTGAACGAAAATACCAGAAGCTTTTGAAGTTGACCACAAAGTTACTATACAAGAGGAATAAGCTGAATCGACAGAGCAATATCATCAACAGCTCACTTCTGTATCTCAAGACCGTCTATAATTAGCACTATAGGAGAGAGCTCAAAGTAAGTACATAAGGAAATTAATGTGAGAACAAATTTATTACAATACTTATTGAACTTCGAAACTAAATTATTCTTTAGAACCAAAGGGGGATAGACCTGCATGAATTGGCCTCTGATTAGATACAGAGCTTTTGCGATGCTTCATTTGATGGGAGGGTGGAGTATGTGTCTTCAGACGATGAACTACTCAGTTAAAAAGTGTTTCTGGTTGAAAAAGATAGGGAGTATAGAGCGCACAAGAGTTTCCTAAAAGAACTGAAGTCCTAAAACCCAAAAGCATACGAGCAGCAGCTAAAGCTTCAATGCTTAATGCAAGAATAGATTAGACAGGCGGAGAGAGAACAGCAACTCAAGGAATAGGAGCAAAGAAAGCAAATCATAAAGGACTATCAATCAGAGAAGATGCAACCTAAGGGAGGGACTGTCTCAAGTTAAGCTTCAACCATTACTTAAAGTGCAAATACTCCTTCAGCAACAGTTTCAAAGCCTTCTCCAGTTCTAGCTTCGCCGATCAGTAATCCTCCTTCAAATACCTCAAGTGCTAATTCATCTGTCAAGAAACCAGTGTTCGCTATCAAGAAGTGATCTTACTAAAATATTAGCTCTTAAGTTTTAATTTCTAACTCTGATTTACTAATCTAAGAGCAAATATCATTCATGTACTTTTTTAGAATATTAAGGGCGTTTAAGGGAATAAAATAGCTGAGTAATTATAATTTTCCTTCGTAAATTGAAAAAGGACAGAGAATTTCTTCAACATATTTATTCACTCAAAATGAGTTAGCTAAACGCATTTTACCAAATAGATTGGTTTTTATTAAACACTCCTATACTACAGACAGCTATCGGCCAAGGCATATCTTCACGCCTGAGAAAGCCAACTCTAGTTAAAAAGGTCAACAGTAACGATTGCAATGTATTTTTAATTCCGAAAGTGCGATTCCTTCTTTGAATAAACTCTCTCCGGAGAAATCCGCTCATCAAAGAGTGAGCTTGACAACGCAGCCTAAGAATAATCCAGACTACTAGTAAAGATAACTTCATCATCAATCTGCGCAAGCAACAAGTGATTTCAGGACCTAAGAACTCAGGAGCAACGATTCCCTAATTCAAAAGCTAGTGTAGCAACAACTGCCTCCTGAAATGGCGTAGGATGCCTCTCCATTTGAGAGTGCTCTTTCAAACACTAAAGTTCAAAGTTTTGCTGCTTATAACGGGGGGAGTAGCGAAAGGTAGGTTACTTCATCGAATGGCATAAGTCTGGATGATCCAAATCAGTTCTAAGCAAATCAAGCCTTGCCCACTTCGAATCTGAGTAAAACTCCAATAATTCACAAATCATCTGCCTCCAATTCCAAGGTTTCGAGTCTACTTTATAAAGGGCCACCCTCAAAAACTTCATCAACCCTTTAAAAACTGTAGTAATAGTAGCATCAGACTTAAATTCTCTCCAGGGAGAGTAACTTTGGCAATAGAATAGGCGCTGCGATAGGAGGCGGCACTACAAGTTCTCTTCTTAATCATAATGAACAGAGGAATCTGACTGAGAGTAATTCAATAACAAGTACTTAAGCTTCCTTACCCTCAGCCAATAATTATCAAGGTGGCTAAACTTAAAACCAAAGGCAATCTCTAACAGAAGGTGCACCTAGACTAAGTGCAAGCATTTAGCAGAAAATATCCGAAAGCTAAAAAAGGAATACTCCATAATTGACTTCTGCTGCGATTACTGGAACAAGCGGAGGAGGAGGAAATGGGAGTGGAAGCTCTGGCTTTTCTTCATCAATGAAGCCGCCAACAGCTGTAGGTAGTGGCTCGAAAATAGGTTAAGGCTAAATAGGAGGAGGTATTGCAAACCAAAGAAATGCGAAGCCGAATCACTAGCAACAAGCCTCTGTTGCTGTGAAATCAAGTACAGAACTGCTAAATCAACAAAGTCCCGAATCAAAGTTTTTAAGCTATTTTATAAGTTTATAGGAGGTAGAAATTCCAACATGTCTTTGAATAATAGTAACTAGTCAACTCCTATCCAATAAAAGCAATAGCAGCCTTAATAAAATTCCTATTAAAGCCTGAATCGTACCTCAGCTATAGGAGGAGGTATCAATAAAATAGGGTCTGGAATAAACAGTCAAGGTACAGCAGCTCTCTAGAATCCGAAGGCCTCTGTAAATTCATAATTGAATCAACTTGGGTATGCTCAAGGTAGATAGTCTATGTAAAATTCACCACAAAAGACTCTTTTATTGAAGCAGGCAGACTTAAACAAGAATTTTGAGTCCACTCAGGTTTAGAATAACGGCAGAGACATCCAGTAGAGGATTTAAGAGAGAAGCAATAATAATAATAACCCTTTCGACATAGCACCAGACGCAGAAGAGATGCTTGAAAAGGCTTTTAAGATTTAATAGAACTTTTAGATTGGAAGTTAGCCACCAATTAACAGTATCTCAAAGTAATAAAGCTCTCTCCGTCCAAATGGAAACTAGTCTATGATGCTAAGGCCTACCTCAAACCTAGGTATGAACCGAGAAGGACAAAATCTTACTCTACCTTTGAACCAGGAACACCAAAACGTTAATTAACAAGCTAGGTAAAATCTGAGTATAAATTAGTCTCTTACAAACACCTATAACCATAGAAATCATGCCTAGATGCTAAATGACTCCATAAATCAAATGTCACCTTTAAATCAGCAACCACATTAGATAGAGGATTCTCCAGAAATAAACAACAAAGCAGGGTACAAATCTGCTTTGGGAAGGTTTCAAAGGCAAGGAAACGCAGGCAGTCGAGGCAATAATTCTAGCTAAGGGGGCTCGGGAAATGGGTAGTAGTAAAATTCCGTATCAGCAAGCATGCAATTCCTGAGCAGCCATATGAGTTTGGCTCAAAGATAATCTTAGAATCTTGCTGAAAATAGAGAGAAGTCTCATAGCACGTATACTTCAAACAGCAATAATGAGGGCAACTAGTTTATAAATCATAATACAAGTATCGGCGATTCCTAGAACCTCAATAAATCTACTGCTTTCGATAACTTCAAATTAGAGGACAAAATTAAAGAGCTCCAATAAAATCTTGCATGCCTGCCCTCATCTTTCAGCCGACCGAAGTCCAAGTCAATTTCATTATAAGCTTATTTTTGCTCAACTTATAACAGCACCTAGATTCATATACCCTAGTCACGCTATCAAAACTTAATGCAGGTGCAGAAAAATCAAAGCGAGCTTAATGATAGCAAACAAGAAGAGGAAAAATTAAACTCACCTCTCCTCCCAAAGTCTAACTCTCAGTTCACAGATCCTTCCAGACCAATCAGCTTGCAAAATCATTCCCAATCTGGATAGAAAAGCAAAAAGAACAGCAGTCAACAATTAACTCTAGATTTTCTCTCTGTATTTTTAATTGAGTAGCTATTAGACAATTAGACAGCAGTCGAAAATAAGGCAGCAGCATTAGATTTCCCAATAGCAGCAGCAGTAACCTATCCTAGCATAAATTGAGAAAGGAAGCTTAGAAGATAAGATAAGGAGTCTAAACTTATAATAGTCAATATTTGTAAACTTAGATCAGTTTAAGATAAACTACGGCATTGATAAGAAGTCCTTAGATTCTTAGCTTGAGCAGTCACTTGGCATATAGCTTAGGTAAAAGTCAAAGCAGAGTGAAGATGAAATTAGTAACAGCGAATTGGAAAGCAAAATAGACAAGTATACCATTTAGATCATGCCTTCTGATTCTGTAAATGAAAACTTTCCTCCTTCGCAAGATTTACTCAATGAGGAGGAGGATCTGCTCGTAGCTACAAACATCCTGAGTATTTATTATTTACGTTTTTGAATCCCTGATTTCTATCAGACCACTGCCACTGTGAGGGAAGATGGACATTCACAAATTTCTCTTTTTAATTTTACAAAGCCCTCTTAGCTATTATAACACTTCAGCTGCCATAACTCCCACGCTCGCCTAGTTATCCGGCTAGAATCACGGCTCCTAAATGTTTTAGCCATCTCCAGCTCTGAGGAAAAAGATTTCACAGACAAGACTGGGTGTTGGACACTAAAATCAGGCCTAAATTTCTCAATTCCCTCAGAACTTTTAGCAGTAGCAAGCAGTTCATTAGCAATAGATGCCCGACTTGAGCAGATTCTATCAACCAAAAATTGAGGAAATAACTGAAGAGGATCCAGAAATGTTATTTGACTCCAATAAGAAAGTTAAAATAGGCTCAAATGAGGAAGTTAAAGAGGCTGTGGACTTGACTCCCAATTCTAAAACTGCAAGTTTTAAATCTGAAATAGGCTAATCTGATAAGACACCTAAAACAAATTAGTTTAATAGAGATCGCATAATTTAAGAACTTTATTTACTAAGAGTGCTATCATGAAATAGAGTTCACAAGTCTAGGTCAAGAATGATGCATATAAAGCAAATCAGTAGTTTTAAGGTAGTTTTGCAATGAAGGCTCAGCAAATCAATGGAGTCTAAAGCACGGTATAAACTTAAAGTCCTAAAAAGTCTCAACCGCTTAATACTGAATCATAGAATAGTTCAACTCAATTTAATTAAAAGCAATAAGCAAATCCTTAAGGCCAAGTGTCTCAAAATGCAAGCAAGCAGAGATAAAGTTTAACATCTATGTATAAAAAGCAGAATAAGCTGGCTCCATCCTAAGCAGCTCCTACTGTTGAAACTAAACCAGCAGCTTCTAATCAGCCAATTATTTCTCAGACAAGTATTTCACCACAGGCTCAGCCTTTGACTTTTCAACAGCAGCTTCAATTGAAACTCGAAGAAAAGTAAAAGCTAAGGGAGAAGGAAAAAGGACCTGCTCTTGCTTCTTCAAACAACGAAGAGGTGAAGCAATCTTCTTCAGCTCAAAATGGAGGTCATGTGGGAAACTTACTGAGTGCAAGACTTAGCTTGAATCCTTGCTAGATGACTAAGCAATAGAGAGAAGAGATGCAACTTAAGCAGACAGCTGCCACTGGCAAGCTACTTAAAATCAGAAAGAAGTAAGTTGTGAATTCAATTAAAGTATTTTAGGATTGTGAGAGACAAGATAGAGGAAGGAGATGAGAGAGTCGAATGTGATCACTGTGGAAGAAGATTCATGGAAGAGGCTTTCTAAAAGCATATAGTAGTCTGCGAGAAAGTCTTCATTAAGCGCAGGAAAGAATTCAATGCATAGAGGTAAAGAACAGTCAATGAAGAGCACTAGAATTTCCTAGACTCAGCTTAGATTAAGCTCTCCTACTATCAGATAGATTAAAAATTAAACGCCAAGTGGAAAATATACTCAGCATAGTTCAGAGCAGCTATCTAATCGGCAAAGACTGGCAAGACCGTGGAAGGAATTCTAGATGATAGGATCGAGTGTGAATTCTGTGGCAGAAAGTTTGCTGCAGTACCTGCGTAGAAGCATATACCACTTTGTCAGAAAAAGGCTATAGACAAGTAGAACAAGCTTAAGTCTTAAAAAATCAACAGTTAGAAGTAAGCACTAGCTCAGAGAATGCAAATGTATTCCACCATAAAAGTTTAGATTGCTTTAATTCTCGAAGTCAATCAATTAAATATCAGTTAATATGCCATTGACTCAGAAATTGTAAATTTTTAGGATATCTTTTACGAGTTAGCCTTCAACCTGAGTTGAGTTTTTGACTGCTTTGATAATTTCCTTAAGATCATTCTTCTCTTTATCGCTCATAAACATCAGAGTCATGTCAAAGCTGCTTGCTTTAGAAAGGCTCACAATTAATTAGGCTGAATGCAAAAGATCTTCACCAAGACCATGCTCTTTAATCACCTACATAATGGCTGCGAACAACTCTGCTGAGATTTCCACTGACTTGAAAAGAGCTTCAACAGTTTTTAGAGGGATATTCTATTAACATTAAAAATAAATAGAATAGATTCTTCAAGTACTAGTAGAAAGTGGGAAGGTCTCTCTTGAGTGAGTTATAGTCTGTCTCAAATCCAGCTGCAGTCTTAGGTACGCTCTTAAGTAGGTTATTTGTGGTTTGTTGAGTTGCGATGCCAGCTGCCTTATCTATGACTTCTTAGCTAAGGTTCTTCGTCTTTTGAGGCTTGCTCTACTTCTTCTCCTCCTCTGAGGTCTTACTCTGTTCTCCAATTTCTTATCTCTTCTGCTCAGCTTGTCTCTACAGCTCTTGCACCTATTTCTCCTCTTGAGCAATTTAGTCCTTAAGTGTGGTGATATTTTCACTCAACTCAACTATCTTTTGCTGCTTGTTCTGAGGTTAATCAGCTTCTCTTTTTGCCTTTTCTCTTTTGGCTTGTTAGTACTCTACTAGCTTTTTCATGCAGTCATCCAGCTCTGTCTTTATATCCTTCTTAGAGGGATCTTACTTTAGCAGAGCCTGCAGATCTCTCACGCTCTCTTCGTATTTGCTGAAGCTCTTGTTTGCAATAGCCCTTCTAAAGAGCGCCTTTGGGTTTTGAGCATCTAGGTTCTTAAGCACGAAGTCTGAATCATCGAAGGCCTTGTATTGGTCCTTGAGTTGATGATACGAGAGTGATCTGTTGGTGTATATTTGAGTGACCTTGAGCTTAACATCTCTGTCCTTCTTGATGTCTTTCTCGTGCTTTAAGAATATCTCAACTCCCTCTGTGAATTTGGCAACTGCCTCCTGGTACTTCTGAGCCTAGAAGAACTGGTTTCCAGCATCCTTGATCTTTGAAATTTTGTTCTCTATGTCTGACAAGTCCACCTTGTTCACGTCTGAGAGAGCTTTGTTCAGTCTGGTTAAAGCCTGAGAGGCTTGGGAGTTACTGGGTTGTAGTTCCTTCACCCTGGTCATGTCTTCCTTGGCTTCCTTGTATCTTTCTAGGTGCTCTTGAGCCAGGCCTCTGCGAAGATAGGCCTTGGCGAGCATACTCAACTCAGTGAGATAGGGAGCTCTCTCGATCACCTTGGAGCAGAACTCTACTTCCTTCTTATTGTGCCCACTTTACTTATAACAAGCTGCTATGTTACTGAAGATTGTCGCCTCTGATTGGATATAAATGGATCAAATTTATTTGGAGAAAAAATTAACTTATTGAATTTAAATAGAGATAAATTAAAATAAGTAGTATCCTATATTTTTCAAATTATATCTGAATTTTTACAATTAATTTAAATTCTTTCCGAGTCTAGAAGATTTTTTAGAAATAACTTCTCTCTTAAAGAATTTGAGTGAAGGGATGTTGTTATCTGCTAAACGACAAGCCAGCTCATATATGATCACTGCTTCATCATACATACCTAAAATAGAATTAACCTTTCTTATATTCAGCTGAAGCCTTGTCCTTGATTTGCTCCATCTCTGATAAAATCTGGTCTACCTTCTTTCTCTCCTCTTATTTGGCTTTCTTCTCTTCCTCTTCCAAAAATATAAAAAAGTTAAAGAAGGTAATCTTTTAAAAATCATTCCTTAGCAAGCTTCTCTGCATTTACTTTTTCTTCATCAACTTTAATACTTAAAAATATGTCTATTATAGTATTGAAGATCTTTTGGCTTTGACTCTTGAATAATTTAAGGTTTCACTTCTTCTATCTTTATTGGCTGTTAATTCTAAACTGCCTCTTGCTCTTCCTCCTCTTCATCCTCATCCTCTTCTATCAGAATACGCTTGAATCCATTGCTCTCTGCGTACTTCTTCTCCTCTGACTATTGGCTAGTTTATTAAGCCTAGGTAGTTGAGCTTTGCTTCTTTGTCCCACCAAGTGTTGTTTTCCATTAGTTTGAAGCACTTCAATACCTGCAGCTGCTGTTGCTTACTTCTCTTACGGCTTCGTTACTTCAAGTAGTAGGTGGTTGACTTTCAATTTGTATGGTACCGTTTGTCTCTGGCTAGCTCTCCTCCTCTTCATCTGAGTCCTCTTAAATGGCCACTCTTACGAACTTTACTGCCCTGTGCTTAACTGTTAGTCTCTTGCGCCTTTTCTTCTTTCAAAGGAGGTGCTTGAGTATTTGCAGACTGCTCATTTACATTTGCAGCCCCTTGGCTATTCTCCTTGGAGGCTAGTCTGTGTTCTTCTTCCTCTTGACTAACTTTGCTTTTCAACCTTTGGCTTAGTAGCAGCAGCAGTAGGCTTTCTTCCCTTCTTATTGGTTTCTGACTGCTTTCAAGTCATTGAGAGCTTCTTTGTTGTGAGGCTCAATCTCCAAGATGTACTGGAAGTCTTTAACGGCATATTCAAGCTTATTTACTGCTTAGTAGGCCTTTCCTCGACGGTGGTACGCCTTCAAGTAGTCTGGCTTCATTTGAATCGCCTTGGTTGCATCCTCTATGGTCCTCGCATACTCTTTCAGTCTCAAATGTGCGAGTGCCCTATTTGCAAAAGTAGCTGCATCCTCTGGGTAGAGCTCAATTGACCTGGTGTAAGACTTGACTGCATCTTGGTATTCCTTTAACTACATGAATTCATTCCCCTTAAACCGCTCATTCTCTGCAAATTTCTTCCTCTCGATCTTAACAAAGAACAAACACCATTCATTGTAATTATGATTAATGATCTCTTCAACTTAAGCGTTATTTTTTGCCTGTGCTTCTTTCCTACTTGTGAAGATAGACTTATCATCATCGTCTGTTGCAGTAGAACTGAGCTTAGAATAAAACATAGGGAATCTAGTTGGTGGATGTCCTTGAGGAAGTTATTGATATCGTTATTGAGATCCCTCTCCTCCTCATGGCTGAGTCTGCCGCCATCGAAAATCCTAGATCGCTGCTTCGGGTCTAATTCCACTATACGCTTGCCCACTGCCCTCATCAAATCTGGAAAGCCTGCATCCTCCTTCAAAGCCTCGTAGGCCTTTAGTAGTTCCTTGGTGTCCGTGCTCTTAGCCACCCAATCATAGTCTATCCTGTCTATGTTGTACTTGTTAGTTGACTTCACTTCTAAATAAAGACAAATTACCTAGTTCAATTTAAATTCTCTTGGGTCACCATTTGAATTGCCTGCTTTGGTAAACAAGAATAAAAAAATGAAATTAAAGTTATTGGCATGCATGTCCGCCATAATTTGAATTTCTTTTTTCTCTAAAATTTATAATCTATAAGATATAGAGTGATGAGAAGCAATAGTTTGTATTTCCTAATTTTGTTTCAGAAGATTCTAGAACTATTGCTTGTTAAAATAATCAGTGCAAAAACATTGACAAAAGATTAAAACTGGCTGGATTGTAATCCCAAAAAGTAAAAACAAAAGCTTGAAAATCTTGCAAAATCATTATCAAGATGTAGGAAAGAAATTTAATTTTCAGTCATCCTCCTCCTTCTTCATGCTGCCATTAAAAATATGCTCACATTCTTGAAATATTTTAGCCCTAACTATTGACACCATACATCTGCTCATAGTTCTTTTAGGCCTTCTTGTTCTCATTCTCCTTCTTTATCTACTCTTGATAATTATACTTAGCAATTTAATTCTGCTGTAATCTTGCAGTCTCTGTATTTAGTACTTCCTCTTTGCATCCTTGATGAGTTTAAGTCTGTCATCGAGGGTCTTGAAGCAGTGCTCGCCAATCAGACAATCTCTCAGCTCTTCAAGAGATTGAGGAGCTCCCTCAATCCAAGGATGGTCAAGCAACTGGTAGAGTGTAGCTCTCAAGGTGGGAGGCAGGAAAATGGATGCAAAGAAGTCTCTAGCTAGAGGATTGTGGCTTTTAGGGAACTGGTAGTCAAGCTACCGTATCTTGTTCTTAGTCTCCGTCTCATGATCTTGAGGGTGGTTTGAGTAGAAGGGAGTTCTCCCGCATAGCAACTCATAAACTATCACACCAAGACTCCAAATGTCCACTCGCTGGTCATAAAACAACTATAGACACCTATAAGTAAAGATTCCATAAACCACGCTTTGTTTGTCTCTTGGCCGATAGGGAGACTAAGGTCCCAGGTCGCAAACACTCAACATCTCAAGGGGATAGAACTCTAGAGTCCCCACCCTGTTGAATTTCAAAAGCTCGGGGCTATCTAGTTCAACTGCAAAGCCGAAGTCGGAAATCACAACCTCAAAAGTTTCCTCTCTGATCAGGATGTTCTCAGGCTTGAGGTCTCGATGGACAATGTTCAGCTCATGGATTCTTATCAAAGCTTCAATTAACTGTTTTGCAAGATAGACGACGAGAGGCTCAGGCATCTTGAGTCTCCAAACATGCTTGAAGTACTTGTAAAAGAAAGTATTTAAAATTTAGTGTAGAGATCTCCATCAGGGAAGTACTCGAAGATGAGGTCGATCGTCACTGGACTGTCGATGAAAAAATGAATGAAGTAAACTTAATGAGCTCAAGCAGTTAGATGCATCCCTTGACGTCTCTTAGCTTTAGAAGTATCTAGATTTCGAGGCAGACTGAACTCTCAAGTTTCTTCTCTTGTATCTTGGGCTTATACATCCGTTTGGCCACAACAAGCTGCTTAAATCTTTTGAAGTTGAAGGGCACAGTACGGCAGATGTAGACTATGCCTATCATGCCACTTGAGATGATGCGGCCTATCTCATACTTGGACAAAAAGTCAACCTCTCTGTCGACTGACTTGGCTTTCACTCTCTTTCTTCTTTTGTCTTTCGATTAAGACTTTGGATTAGCAGTGGTGTTGCTGTCCTGTTCCTTCACGTGAGTCTGCTACTGGTATAGATTCTAATCTTAATTTAAGAGTTAGTAATTTAATAAGATAGCCCTTCATATCTTAGCCTTCTTAGTGCTGAAACTCAAAAGGGGTCTCCTCTTCGTAGGCATCTTCAGAAAACTAATACTTAGTCTGAGTATTCTCCGCAGTATTTGGAGCTTTCTTCTTCACAAGACAGGTCTTGACTGGAGTGTGGCAGCGCTGTTTGGATCGCTTTGACCCATAGAGGAAAAGTTTCTTCTCGTTCTCAGCTCTTTTCAACATCTTGGCCTCCTACGAAAAGTCCTCCTGCTTAGTTCTTGGATAGAGAATCTACTGCTAGCCAGGATGCTCAGCCATGGAAGAGTGGCTAGCTGGCTAGTATGGATAAGAGAACTAGTTTTGCTAAAAGCCTTGATTTCGAGTCTGCATTTAGGGGTGAGGGATCACGCTTCTGAGACTTTGGTCTTTGAAAGAGTTTGAAGCAAAGGTAGGCTGTGTAGAGGAGTAGCCAGAATAGTTCACGACATCGTGAGAGTTGTCCAACTAATTTTACTATCCGAAGTGAAATAGATATTTTGAAATAACTTGAAAATATAAAGTGAGGTTAGCTCGCGTAGCAAGCTTAGTTATAAGCTTGATAGCCATTTCCATAAGTTGAAATTTCAATTAAAAGCATTTAATAAGTCTAAGACTGGGCTTCTTGTTCATAAATTGCGCTCTTTTAGAAGTGAGGCTGCTACTTTCTAATGCCTTATCCTAGACCCAAGCCCTCAGAATAAGTTTAACCCTATCCTTGGGGCTCAGGCTGTAGCTCTCTCTGCAATTAGGTGTTTCCTTGCCTTGAAAAAGGATTGACCTAGTAGGGTTGAGATCTTATAGGTGATATGTTTGGAAGGCGGTAGCGAGGATCTTGCTCCTATTGCGCAAAATGATTTCTGAATAGTCTCTCGTCCTTGCACTCCTGTTGTTGTTCTAGCAAGGGATAAGAGTTCTCAACCTTCAAGGTAGATTTCTTCAAGATGGGAGTCAAACAGGGCTTTTTCATTTTCAAAGAATCTCAAAGTCTAAACCTAAATGCATAAGTAAAGTTGAGTTAATATACTGAAGGCAAGCGTGAGTTTGAAACAATCGATTGACTGTCAAAGTTTAAAGTGATTTATAATTAAGCTTAATTAATTTAGTAAGAGATTGTAGTAAGAAGAATATAATCGAATGATGACTTCATGTAATAATATTGTGCAGACGAGCTGCATAGTTTATTAATCCATTTCTTTCTGCTCTTTTCTTTACTGATTTGGCAATAATAAAGATATCTAAGAGATAAATGAGAAAGGCAACTGATAAGATCCACAAGGTGGTGTTCGTGAGACATGGAGAATCTCTCTGGAACAAGGAGAATCGCTTCACTGGCTGGACCGATGTGGGACTCACTGAGAATGGAAAGCGCGAGGCAGAGTTCGCAGGTCAACTTCTCAAGCAGAATGGCTATGCATTCGATATTGCCTTCACCTCAGTGCTCTCTAGAGCCATCGTGACATACAATACCATCATTGGGGAATTGGGTCAGCACTACATCCCAGTTCACAAGCACTGGAGACTCAACGAGAGACACTACGGTGCTCTTCAGGGTTTGAACAAGGCTGAGACTGCTGCCAAGCATGGAGAGGCAAAGGTGCTTGAGTGGAGAAGATCCTACGACATCCCTCCTCCTCCCCTTGAAGAGAGTGATGAACGCCACCCCAAGAATGATGCTCGTTACCAGGGGCTTCCTCTGGACGTGCTTCCAAAGACCGAGTCTCTTAAGTTGACCGTGGACAGAGTGCTGCCCTACTGGTACGATGAAATCTGCCCTCGCGTCCTTGAGGGCCAGAGAGTGATAGTGGCTGCTCACGGTAACTCCCTCAGAGCTATTGTGAAGCACTTGAGCGGCATGAACGAAGTAGATATCATCAAGTACAACATCCCCACCGCCTGCCCTCTCGTATATGAGTTCGATGCAAACCTTAAGCCAATTAAGAACTACTACCTACTTGATGAGAAGACTCTCAAGGAGAGATTATTCTTTAAATGTTTTATGAGACCTATTTTAAGAATGGAGGCTGTCGCTAACCAAGGCAAGGCAAAGTGAGCACGGCCTGTGCATTATAAAAATAGGGCAGTATTACTGGAGTAATTATCACAAAGGGATGTTCTCTCCATGAGATGAGCAAACTGCCTAGAGTATATTTATTTAAACATAAGATTTGAGCTTGATTGTGAATCACTCCCGAAGGATATTAAAAGTCAATATTCTCTTCACGAGTTTACTCTCAGAAACCTAGATCTGTAAATATTTATTAAGAAATAACCAAACCAGTTTTAATAAGCTCATTATGATTAATTCTCACGTGCTCCAATTTAAATAATTTAAATATTTTGAAGAACCCAATTCAAGTTTGTGATTAAGAGATGAAATTTAATAATCTCCTAACTTAATTTACTAATTCTAAACATGGACAATAAAAAGCATAAGCTTTCTAAGCCTGGGAAATCATCATACATATACTGAATGTGATTTTAACAACTTTTATATTTTAGGGAGTAGAGAAGAAAACTTGAGTTCTATCTTGAAAGATCCCAAGGATATTTTCGGTGGGGCCAAGAGGCAGAAGAAAGAGGATATCAATTCAAAGCTGCTCGCAAAGTAGAAGGACGAAAACTATGGTGGGTCAAGGGCAGAACACATTCGAAGAACAGCTACTCCAAATACTATAGCCCTAAAAACCCCCTCACCCCAAGAGGAAATTTCAAAGTACAAATTCAACTTAGAGGGATCTAATTAAAGGGGTGCGGAGAAATAGGTCACTATAGTTGCTGCTGATTATTCCATACCATTCAATAACGTTAATTGCTTTTTTACTTTTTGTATTCCAATTGTTGATTGAACTAGAGAAGGCGTTCGTCCATATTGGACAAAGAGACTTAATCCAAAATCGACCATATGAAAGAGGTTTTTCGTTAGTATGAAGACGACGACCACGAGGACTCATGAAGTGATTATTATCATGAATTTACTTCTATCTTTACTCAGGCTATGATGTGAGTTCCCCGGACGAGAGTCAATTAGTTGGGAATCTTTATCGCAACCACACCTACTCTTCTTAGCGATCTAAACTTAACAATCAAGTGCAGAAGTCTCATTTCATTTATCTCTCATTTTCAAAGATGAAATTTGCGTATTCATTTCCGTAATCTGCAATAGTAGCGGTTGAGGGATCTGAAGTGTAGGAGTTTCATGAGGAGAGTATTTTCTCGCTGTAGGAAAAACAGGATTCGAATATAAGGCGAAGTAGATGAGGACGATAGTGGTATTGCTCGATGACTTTGCAATTTAAGATATAATGAGTGATACTTTGTCTCTTTTTAAGAATGATCTAGCTCACTTAGGTAAGGATAAAGTGAAACGCAGTGCCACTTCTTTTCTCAAAAGAATGAACTCCTAACTCTACAACGATAACTTCTAGTTCTCGCAGGCCAGTGCAAAAAGAAACTGGCGCAAGGTCAAGCAAAAAATTAATAAGAGAATTATAAGGAATGGGTGTATGAGTTATTAAAGCAGAGAGTTATTCAACATCTGAAGATGAAACGGATGGTGGACTTTTTGAGTGTTTATAAGAACGACGAGAGACAAGACTCAGACGAGGAGCTCACCACAAGGTGCCAACGTCTCATGATCCACCCTTAGAATAGGAAACTTAAGTACTGGAACTACTTCCTCTCTCTTATAAATGTTAAATGAGTTTCTTTTTAAAAATAAGCTCTTGTTATTCTGGCAGATATCCTATATATAATTAACATGTAAGCTTATAAAGAGACCCCAATTTATTTATTCATTTTCAATATAGAATGTTCCAACTGCCTCAAGACAATTAAACCACTTTTTATTATCTCTTTTATTATTGTTCTTAAATTTGCTTATTTGTTTATCATGAACTCAATATCTTCGATGCCACGATTGCTGTCTTCATATATAAGCATTTTTTTATCCTTATATAGGCATTATTTTTTGATTGTCTTCATCTTGGACTTCATTCTAAATTTCTTCAAAATGACTTTCAAGGATGTGAATTTAGTGAAGGAGCCCAAACTCATTTGGATGAGCTATCTCAAGTAAAACAACAATAATAATTCAAAAATAATTTTAGGAGTTTCTTATTATAATCTGCAATCGTTCAATTAGATAAGTAAGATTAATTCTATTAATTGAATACTGGTGGATCTACTGGCTTTGATTCCTTTTCAATTAGTGGCACCTGACTACACTTTCCTCAAATTTGTGAGAGTTTTCCGTTTTTCTTAGGCTGCCAGCCAGTTCCTGGAACTCCTAGAATTCTTACTATTCCTTAAAAACAAAATGATTAATGAAATTAATCAAACGACAATAGTATTTTAAGAATACAAATGGTCACTAACTTCAAGATTTATTTACATATGCATACTTTTAAATAAGAAGAGAACTATGAAAAACATAAGCTCACTCATCAAGTATAAATTGATAAGAGTACTAAACATATTATTATAGACTGTTTTTGGTTTTGGGATTCGTGTGCCACTTCCTAGCTTGCTGCTGGCTTTATATTGGGCAGCTAGGGATTGAGATGACCACAGGTTGGGTAAGTCAAGATATTAAGTAAACTATTTCCTGTAGATAGTGAGACTCTACAAACTTGGAACTCTCGAAAAGGATTATCAATCCTAGTAAACTTTTAGTGAGAATCTTAAAGCTGAGTTTTCTATATCTTTAATTTTACATTGCTTCTATCTACTACATTTTTGCAACTCTTTCGACTGTCGGGTACGGCGATATAGTAGGAACTGATAGCTACGAGTATGCATTTTAGATAGTGGTGCAGATCATCGGAATCGGTTTCTTCGCCTACATTATGGGTAATTTGCACAACATTCTTGCCAGTTTCTCCTTCCACGACCCCACCACATTCCAAATCTTCCACAAATACGTCATTAGCGTTTAAAAGGACGATGGACTTGATCATCTTTATAAGCCTCTTATATTGCTGAATATAATCAGTGGATGATTTAGCTGGACAGGGCATACAAAGAGAAGATCTTAGATCAGGAGCTATTCTCACAGACGCAGACTTTCTTCAATTCCTATTCCACCAAGTCGCTCAACACCATCAAGAGCGTCCACTTCTTCAGACAGCTCAAGCCCAGACTACAAAATATAGTTTAACAATTAAATGCAGCTTTATGCAATTTTTGTTTAAATCAGGTATGCATAGACTTAATCGTAACTTAATCTACCAGCTTTTAGATACCTTGTTTAAGTTTGTTTATTTATGTTTGCAGACTTCTATGAATAATTTGACTTCGTATTCAAGGGAACTGAAGAGGCTTTTAGGAGACACATTTTCATGCACCTCAAATTCAAGATGTACCAAAAGTAACATTCAATAAGAAAATAAACAAGAAATATAGATAAATCAGAAAGAAGTCTAAGCAAAATGTTAATCAGTAATTTAAATGAATAGATTAAAGTTTATATGTGCTATTCGAATATAGACCAAATATATTCATGAAGGGCGACACTCTGACTCACATCTACTTCATTGTGAAAGGGAATGTCTTTTTCACTAACGAGAGTGGCGCCTACACTTATTTCCAACTCTCTACTGGCTCATACTTTGCGGATTCCAATATTCTATTCGACTATCCCACTTCCTATTCTGCCTTGTACTATATTTCCATAAATTCATTCAACTTACTTATAGCTATGACGAGGATGAAGGGCCTCTTCAAGTCCTGAGGATTAAAAAGGCTAAGTTCCTTAAGATCTGTGATGATTTCCCCTCAAGTAAAATAAGTTATGTGTCTTTTAACATTGTTAAATGGTGATGGAGCGCAGAGCTCAAGACAGAAGACACAAGTTCAGGAAGTACAAAATCAAGTCACTCGTTAAAGTAATGAAGTCTCTGGTCAAGATGTACTACACTAATAAGGAATCCCCGCTCATTCAGAAGTCTTTTGTGAATAGACAGAGGCAAGTGGTCGAGATTTACAAAGCCCTGCTTAGTCACTTCTATACTATGGCAGAAAACTATGAGATCATGAGAGAAGCTTACAACGAGAAGCAACACTAAAAGCGCTTTGAGGATTACAAAGACAGGGCTGATGAGAGAAATGCACTCTCTATCACTCAGTAAAAACCAGGCATAGAAGAGTTTCCTTATTCTTAAATTATTGCTAGCATAACTCCGGAACTTAATTCAAGGAACAAGCCTGAAGTAGTGCCGCAAGATCTTACATCTCAGGTATTTGGCAGCTTTCAAGGAAGGAACAGCATTTTGAGTCGCTCGACTGTCAGACCTTCATCCAAATTTTAGAATTCAAAGAATGATTAATTTAAATCAGTGAACCCCATTTACCAAAGTAACGAGCCTATCCCAGTAGATGCAAGCGAGATGAAGAAATTTATGAACAAACGCATGACTCAGCTTTTAGAGGAGAGTGTTACACAATAGCTTGAGGAGATTTAAGAATACCATGCCACCCAAGCTCAAGCCAATAATTAGTTAAAGCCTGATTAATACGCTATGGGAATGATTATTGTAGTTAATGATAAGAATATCTGAATATATTATCTTCTTTAAGCTTCGGTGATAATGAGGAGTCAAAGTCATCTGATGATTAGCAAGAGGAGGAGATTGACAAGTTGAAGAGTTTAGAGACAATCAAGAGCTGCCCTAAAATTCATTTCTATTTTAAATTTTTCCAAATACTCTGGTGGATAGCAGGAAGTATAGCGTGTTGACCATGGCAGCTGTAGGAGGAGCAAAGTAGTTGCCTTAGATGGGAAACAACAGTGGGAGCACTGCTATGCTAAATTACAGCACAGCCAGAGACAGTCATTTTAAACGGCAGTACCACTAACAGACAACGCAGTAGTAACTGCAATTCCCTCAAAATTCTCAAAACAGTAGCTTTAAGGAAAAGGTTAGAGATAATGTCAAGGCACAGCAAGAATAATTTATAATTCGCTTTTAAGGCATTAAGCTCTCCCAAGAGTCTGTAATCAAACAAGACTTTGATCAATAAGTTGAAATAGTAGTCTTAAAAATGCCATATGTAGATTATCACTTTAATTAATGAATGTTAGTAGAGACAGAGAACAAATAGAGAAAGTGAGGAAAGTGTGAACTAGATCCTCAGCTTGAAGCAAGTACCTATCAAATAAGCAACTGAGACTTACAATTTAAGCATATTTAAGATATCTTACTCTGGTTAAATGAATTTCAGTGAGAATCAAATCTTGATGACCAGCTCAAGGCGAGACACTGAAGGCTAGCTTCTCTCTGAACGAGAAGAGGAAGAGAAGGCTCACTTCAAGCGCTTCATGGATGACGACATTCACTTGACTGAGTCTATAACTATAAGTCAAGAGGAGGATATAATTTAGGAAAGCATGAAGATCAATGTTATTGGTGCTGAAGGGCTCACTTATGAAGAAACTATTCAACAGCATTAGAAGCTGCGAATCCTATACTCAGATTCCCCGAATTTTGAAAAGTATCCACCCTTTAGCAACTTAGACATCATTAATACACCAGGTGGTATTTCAGCTTTTCCAGGATTACCTAACTCAATTAATTGATCTCATTTATTGTTTACTCCCATGTTGAAGCAGGCTCTTTAACACCTTTAAGGCCCAATATATCTACAGTGCTTGAGGAAGACAGCATGATTGGCATTTCCACTCCAAGTGTTAAGAATCACTCTCCCATCTAGAAGTTGCATAGTGAGCGTGAGTCTCAAATACAGATTGGTTTTGCTGCAGGCAGCACTGGAGGAGCGGCCAAAGACTCTAGATCTAACAGTAAATAGAAAGCCAAGGGAAAGCCTGGCAAAGGCACATCCCTTATCAAAGAAATGAAGAGCAGAGAAACTTAGAACTAGATCAATAACTCCATGCAGATCAAAGAAATTCCACCACTCATGATTCAAATTGAAATGCTCAAGAGCGATGAGTAGAGTCCACAAACTGTCAGAGAAAACGACCCCATTATGGAATTACGCCTTATGGAAAATGCAGTTGGAGTTTAAAAGCTCCAAAGCTCGTTTCAACACCCTACTAATAGGAATAAATTAATTCAATATCATTTTAAAAGCTATCTAATTCTTATAAAGGAACAATAATAGTCTGTTAAAGCCAAGTGTAAATACTACTAAAGGGCGGTTGAGCAAGAAGTCTTCTCAAGAGCTGAAGTTTATCATTTAGGAGTAAGAGCTGTATCAAAAGCTAAAGAGTTAGAACTACCCTTCGATGTTTATAAAAATGAAATCGTCTGCGAATACCTCTATAACTCAGAGGACGAGTATCCAGAGAGTAGGCCCAAGGATAACAACTCTCATCATCTAGATGAAAAGTTTAAGGTTGTCATCAATGGGAATAACGCAAGCTAAGCAGAAATTGAATAACCCAAAGAAGAGGAGGGACTGGAGTTTGTTCACCCTGAGAATCAAAAGGTCTGTGCCAATATAGAGCAATACTACTAGAGTGTCACCGAATCTCTAAAGCAAGCTCAAGAACAACAAGCGAGGGTGTAGACTGAGATGGCTGAGAAATTGTACCTACTCAGACTTCAGACAAGACCGGCTAGCAGACAAAATAATCTTTAGATTAATGAGCCTGCTCTAAATCAGCAGCACAGTATCGCATCTAACTATGATATCATGCTCTAAAGAAGATGAGATACGAACAGAGATTAGAAAATAAAAGATTTATCAAAATTATCTATTCCTATGAGTATATTCTTAAAATGATGAGTGAAACTTGCGAATTATTCCTTTGAAATTTAAATATAAATTTGATCAAAAACTTTTAAAATGGGAGTTTGCTTTGCTTCTGGAAAAGATCCTGGTGAGGAGTACGTTTTATTTTATTTTTTTTTTTAAATATTTTATGTAGAGAGAACAATATCGTAAACAGCGTTGTAAGACAGAAGCCTCATCAAATTTTGAGAGAGGAGCTTTTGGAATATCTGAATTTAGTTCAACGCACTTTGAGGCACAGGGAGACTAACTAGCACATATCTATGCGCTAGGGAACAATAGATGATGGAAACTTTTTGAATGGCACTTCTATGTGATCCATGGGTGGAGTAAATAGGCGCCAGACTGCTCAAGGGAAATTTACCTCTCAAAATCACCAATCCGCCTACTAAATGCAGCCACCTTAGCCTGTTTCCTTATACCCTAATCATCACTTTCAAATTTTCTGCAACTATCGATTCTATAACTCTCACAAAAAATTATTGGCCTAAAAGGCAAGAATGGAGGCTCAAGATATGGAGAGAAGGCTTATGGAATTAGCTTAGCTGCAAGGTGTAGGAGGCAAGAGTGATATTCATAGAAGCTCGGTAATGCTTAAAAGGGATTCTAGATCGATGCAAATGGGAATATTATGACTAATAGTGGGAACCTAATTAGTGAAGGAACAAAGACTAAGCAAGGAGATGAAGAGTAGAGAGAGTAGAATATAATAGTCACTACTTGGTTGAATGACTTGGGAAATCAGTAGAAAGAATTTGATGTAAGATCCTTAAATCCTTGATTCATTGACCCTTTGATTATTCTTTAATTTTTTAGGATAAGATTCTCTTCTTCAACAATGAAACTCTGCTTGAGAGATAGATCTTGCTGGACCATTTTTCTAAAGAGAACAAGAAGTACTTCTACGAGAAGCATGTTGAGTTCTGTTGCAAAAAGGGAAAGATGCATTCTTAAAATCAGGATAACTTCTTTGCGGTAGCGGATGGACCTTGCCGTATCTTCGGAATATTTGACGGGCATGGTATTTATGGCCACGTGATCAGCAGTTTCGGGGTCTGGTGTGATGCTGGATTACATTCGTAATAAGAATAAGACCTTCAATTTTAAGAACCTAGAGAAAGAAAGCGATAAGAATGTGACTATAGCACTTAAAAGATGCTTTAAAAGCATGCATAGGAGTAACTCAAAAAGTGATACTAAGAGATTAAGAATGAGGAGCGAGAGCAGCGAAGATAGAGCAAGAACTAGAAGAATAGAGCTGCTTAGGGCATAGACTTAGATGACGAAGGAATCTAAGAATGACTTAATCTATAAGAATAGAAGAGGGGAGGGAGGCTAGAATTAAGGGCAGGTCAAAGAAACAGAATACAGGCAACAGCTCTCTCAATCACCTCATCGATAGACAGAACCTGAAAATGATGATCTGTATCTCGATAGTGACGAGAACTCTGATGATCTTTGCTCAGAGTCCAGTTGGGAAACTTCAAGTGACTAAGAGGAATTAGAGGATCGAGATTTCTTTAAGTATCATAAAATATCCTAATTTGATAAAGGATGTTTTAAAATTCAAATTGCATTAATGATACTAACAGAACCTTGCACGACAACAGTGGTATCCTTTCAGATGAAAACAACTTAAAAGATGAAAAAGATGAGGCGAAAGATTATCTCAGGTAATTAGAACTAGAGGAATTAAAATTCCAGCAAGCTCAAAAGTTGCTCCCAAGTCAGAAGACAAATATTGGTTAAACCGAGTTCTTGGAAAATTAACCTTAAACCAAAGGTGACCTAAAACAGTAAGAGACTATAAGAGCCAGGAAGATTATCAGAATGAACTAACGAGCACTAAATTTGTTGGGAAACCCTTTGAAAGAAATATAGGAGAAGTCTTTGAGAGAGAAACTGGGTCAGGGATGTGGGATGATGAAAGGCTTTGACATAGCACTCTCAGGAACATCTGCTACTCTCGTAATCTAAACCCCGAAAAAACTTTACGTAGCATGGGTGGGGGATAGTTAAGTTGCTCTTGGAAATATCGATAAGAAGCTCAATCCAGTTAAACTAACTTAGCCTGAACATACCCCAAGCGATGAGGTGGAGAAAATTAGGATCTATAATCACAGAGGAGAGGTGAGATCTTCAATCCTAGAGAAAAAGATTAGAATTTATGTAAGAGCGAGAATGTATCCAGGTTTATCAACATCTAGATCCTTAGGAGATCTTTTAGCGCATAAAATTGGAGTAACAAGCGAGCCTAATATCAAGATTGTGAACTTAACACCTAATGATAAGTTCATAGCCATGGGCTCTGATGGAATCTGGGATAATATTGGTTACGAAGATGTGCTGGATATTGTAAATGAGTACGGGTTGCGAGATCCAGGCATGAGCTCAGAGTACATATGCTCAAAGGTGAGAGATATTTGCGTGAGCGATAATTCACTACTCGATGATATGACTATAATTATATCTCACTTGAATGATTCTTAACATTAGCGTTGATTAGAAATTTTCCTCAACTATGAAATTTTAATCCTAAATTAATAGTAAAAGAGAGTCCAAAGAGAGGAGTGTTCTAAAAGGAAAGTAAACTTACTTTTGAGAGACCTCAGAAGCAAAATGTAAGCAAGATTAGAGCTCTTAACTTTTGATTTATAGTTGCATCAATTGATGAAAGATTATAAAACTCCACACCTCTCTCAAGCCAAATAAAAGGCTATCAAAGTTCAAACATCAAGCTCTATTACTACTGCTACTACATCTACTCTTACTGCCACCAAAGACCCAATCAGCAGATATGGAAAGAGCTATATATCTGTTTATGACTCAAAGGATGTACCAAATGAAAAGACAACTCTGGGAGAAAAATCTCATCCACTCTTACAAAGTTCAAATCTTAATCTCTCTCAGCTTAATCTGCCTGTCCATAAATACTTACATGCTTTATTAAAGCATCTTTGCATATTCAAATACTGACTTATAATTTTAATACTATCAACAGGTTGTTACAAAACAGAATACGCACAGCATAGGCTCTTCTCAGGCTTCAATTGCTGAAAAATTTGCATCCTCTCCTTTCAGTAGTCAAAATCTAGGTATGTTAAGTGGTCTTTACATAAATGAGGCAAACTCTCAGCTACCACTCATAAAGAGTCATAATTAATTTATGTGCTTAAAAATAGGAATAAAAGAATTAATAATTCAAGTGCTAAAAATTTGAATGACATATAAGGAATAATGAGAATGCCTCCCACTTAATTTCAAATGAGCATCATAAATTGATAATTTAAGAACAAAATCTAGATATCCAAGTTTTTCTTAAAATCTTAACTCATTGCTAATTATCAAATTAATCTAGTAGAATACAATAATTTATTAATCAAGAATTATAACTGATCTGCATCATTACTTTCATGTAGAAAGGAGGAGTAATTAGAATGAAATACAAATTTTCTCTAATTAGAATCTATCATATCAGTCTTGGAAGGATAACGATTTGGAGTGGCATTAAATTATTTAGTGATTCAATTATAAATTTGATTTAGTTCACGACGAAAAAAGGAATATAATAAACATGTTGAAGAGACTAGCGACTCAAGGCAGTGACTTAGAATAAATCGAGGAGTTCTAAAGCGATATCAATTTCTTTAAGGAGAATTATTAGAGGAACATTAGTTCCTTAATTAGCTTAAACACTCACATTAAATAAATTTTGGTTGCTTTATTTCAGCTGCTTGTAGTAAAAAATCTTTGATGCCCTTTCAGAATTTGAAATACTGAATGAGTATGGGAGCTAATTTCAAAAATAAAGCCTTGTTTCAAACGCAAACAATGAGGAAGACGAACAATCAGCTTCTATAAGAATTCTCCTTGAAAGCGTATCTCAAGGTCTGAAAGATTTAAAGGTAGGTATTTAAATCTTCTTCCTCTTATCATTTGCTTAACTAAGAACTTTCTAGACCGAGATATTTGATAGCGAGTATCTGAGAGAGCTTATTAAAGACAGGAATAATCTGCAATTAAAATGTGACATGATGCTCAAGGAGGTAAGTTGATAATCATATGTTAACGCTACAGATGCAAGAACTAGAAGAGAAAGTTAAAAACTAGGAACTTGCCAAATCAATAATCAGCTTAAAGAACCAACAGAGTGCTCAATTTACAAGGAGCCTCAGAGAAAGCCTGCACTAGATGCAACACTCAGGTGTGTCTATGTTCAAGACGTCAGAGGGTAAGAATAACAAACGCCTGATCTTGAATTAATTATAGGAAAATTTTCATCCAGAGGATTAGAGAAAGTGAGTAATAGAAACAGAGAGAGCGTGAGCTCAGATTCTGCATCTCCTAAAAATTAAGATGAATGAATTCAGAGATTCAATCTTAATAAATATATGCTCTATTTTTCATTTAACTCGATGTCGCTGTTGCATTGCTTTATGAAGTGTCAAAGTTAGATATGTACTGAGAATCTTATTGCTGTTGGCTCAATTAATTTTGGCCGTTTACTTGCTTTATTTTTTAGTGAAGCCTTCCCTATCCAGTTGCTGATCCACTGAATCCGTTCTAAGTTAATTTCTTCTAGTTTTGCATTTAATTCTAATAGACGTCATTCATTTACCTTTGTCTCTGGTAAGCTGAGATGGGAGAAATTACGTTTTAAGTTGGGACTATAGATAAATCAAGCATAATAAAAGAACTTTCCCAGTCTAATTAATCTGTAGAGAATTCAAGGGGATTTTCCTAATCTGCTTGAAGTTTAGGATTTATTGCCCATTCTCTAATTTCCCCTCGTTCTCAAGCTTAGAGAGAGAAGTAAAATTTAGTTTAAGAGAAGCATTGTTATTGATCATGTTGAGCACTTGAGCAGAACTTCTCTGATTTACAATCTGCCTCGTGCTGTCGCTGTTGAAAGCAAGTCCATTTGCAAGGCTGATATTTGATTGGCTTTAAGCCTAATGAGCACCCTATGTAGTTAGGCCTTGAGAGATAACTATGTTGTTAGTTGCTGTGTTAACTTGATTTGGGAGTTGAGTCAGGATACCTGAACTACCTGCACTTCCAAGCTGCGACCTTAAAAAAGTCAGATTTTTCTTAGACTTTCCAATTCTAAAATTCTGGCTCGTCTTTCTTAATTATGAACCAATAATTAACTATGATAATAAGTAATTAAATGCTTGAAAATTGATGAACCATTATCTTCATCAATTTTGCTTATATTAGAGTTGATGCTTTCCTATCTTGGTAAGAGGTTATGTGATGCACCATTCATCTTCTGTGGAGAATTCGCTTCTGCTTAATTGAGTTGGCTCTTTTTAGCTAAAAACTTCTGCTTAAGATTATTATCCTGGTGAGAGTTCTATTCCGGAAGATTAGTTTTAGACTAAGAAAATCCTTGATAATTGTTCCCTCCTAATCTCTAAAAAAGCCCATTTCTCTAATTAGTGAAAGCTTTCCCGTTTCCTGCTGCTGTTAGCTTCTTATCTAGAGTCTGTTTCTTAGTCAGAGGAACTAATTCAACCTCAGATTTGGAGAGCCCCTCAAGAATATCATAATAAAAGGGAAATACAGCATGTAAATGGAAATTAATGATTAATCATGGAGGTTAGTATTACCATCAGCAGATGACATTATACTACTGCGGTTAAGTTTACTTGTATTGTGGCAGTTTGAGGAGCAACTTTTATCCATCTCTTCCTTACTTAAATGGCTATTTATGCTTCTACTATTTTTGCGTCCCATTCTTCAAATTAAATACTTCACAACTTTAAATATTAATTAAACCATTTTCTGTCCAGATCTATTCTCTGAGTAAGCCCTGCTCAACTTTTGAGTTGAAGATGGGGAGTTTTAAAGCTCACTAGACTTTCTTTAAACAGGTAATCTCTTGGATTATTACTGTGTGATAAGATCACTATTGGATTGATCAGTCTATATTAGAAATTTTAAATACAGTTCTACAAAATGTCACAATTAAGTGTATAGGTAGTTTGAATTTGGCCTATGAAGGCATTTTGCTTTCTTAATAAAATACAAAAATATTTAAGAAGATTGGTTAGAAGATCAGGCTATAATCACTTACTAGCTTGCCTGCAAGATCTTAAGAACTCAGGACTAAATTTTCGCTTCTTAAAATCTATAAGTGAGCTAAGTTAGTGCAACTAAATAATACTGGCTAATATAAACTTAGCTTTATTGGAATAGAAATCATAAAGGGAAAGAGTTTGCATTCTAAGAATTTGAATCACTTACATTTTAGCTAATTTAGCCTAAGGCCAGGCTTTATGAAGTTATAATAATTTTAAGAATTGAAATTGATATAAAGTTTCAGGTTTGTTTAGAGGTAGTTGGATCTCGCTGTGTTTGCCTTTGCCGAGCTTAATAGTTTAGTTCTAAGAGCTTATTGCGCTTTACAATATATAAGGCTTAAATATGTATGATCTAATTTAACTTGGAAAGTGGAGCTGAGTTTTTGAGAACTCCTCTTGCTGAAGCTCATTAGGGTTTGTGGTATTGCAATCTTCATCTGAATGATCACTGTCCCTCGTAGGTAGTGGGTAGAGTGGCCCCTAGAGCGATGAAGCATTATTGTTATTTTAATTATCTGTCATGTTTAATGCACTCTCTCCTCCTCAGTTTAATTATTACTATATTTATTCATTCACACTCTATCACTACTCAAGTGGAGTAAAGAGATCTCCATATCTTGAAGATGCGATGCAAACAACCTTAGAATAATTATCAGCTCTTTATTTATTGCTGGATTGAAATTGATTAAGCACATTTAAAAGATAAAGTTTAGTTAACTTTTTCTCTGTGATATTTATACATTTAATAAAGTCGCAAACGTTTTATTTTAAGCGAAAAACTATTTCAATGCTACTTTATAAGCTATCTCTCTCTCTTCTATAACACTTAGCTTTTCAAATTAATTTACTAAGAACAATAGTCTCTCATTCATTATATGCAAAGCATCTTTCTATTTGAAAAGGTAATCAGGAGTTCATAGAGGAATCTTCATTTTCTTATTTTGTGTCTTTGATACCAAATATCTTGCCTAATTCCTGCTGGCCTTAAGACTTGCGATTAACATGAAGAGAGTACATCATGTTCTTAAACTCGGTGAAGTTTATCACGCCATCTCCATTAGAGTCGAACTCGTTTATAAGTCTCTCCCATTCTTCATCCATCAAAGCTGCGCCATCCTCATTCTTAGCACCTAAGATGTGTTTAAGCTCTCTAGGAGTGATTTAAAAGATATACTATCAAATATAAGAGATCTCGCCATTCATGTCTAGATCGAATAGGTCGAAGGCTTGCTTCAAATTCTTCTCTGTCAGTAGATGCTTAAGGTTTGATGCGGCTGAGACAAACTCAGAGTATTCTATTTGTCCATTGTTATTGAAGTCTACATTTTTGATAATTTATTGCAGCTCTTCTTCAAAGACGATCTTCTCGCCCATGAATTCCTTGAAGCCATCTCTTAATTCATCCACAGTTAGTATGCCATCGTGGTTCTTGTCAAACTGCTTAAAAGTCTGCATCAGTCTTTCCTCAGTAGCTTTAGACATCATACTGTTCGTGATGTATGCAATTTAAACCTTTCTCTTATCAATTAATCTATATTCTCTATGGCATATACGTAAATAACTGCTTGTTCTAACTTGCGTTCGCATTAGAAGTTCTTGAGTTGATTAAGGGCATTTACGCAGATAGGTTTCTATATCTTAGTCTTCTCAGTAAATTGCTTTATCCAAGGATCGTTCAGTGCCTCTGCTGCAGAAACTCTATTTGAGGGATGCTTTTGAAGAAGTTTCTTTATAAAATCCTTCGCCAGCTTACTTACAGAAGTCCACTCCTGAGCTAGAATAATTATAAAAAATTATCTATAATAACTTACAAGTGAATGAGAAAGTTCCTTTGAGAATCTTCTAGTAGATTTCATTCTAGTTTCTTGCTGCGAAAGGTGGATACCCACAGAGAAGAATATACAGAATGACTCCACAACTCCACACATCGCATTTCTCATTATACTGCTTTTAAATCACTTCAGGTGCGACGTAATAGGGCTATAAAGAATGTTGGTTATAAAGTCAAAACTTACTGTTCCTATTGAGAGTGTCAACTTTTGATCTAAATCAAATGTGGTTGATATACCGAAGTCAATAATTTTGACATTATAATTCTCTTTATCCTAACCACTGACATCGACCAATAGATTCTCTGGTTTCACATCTCTATGAACAACCTTTCTCTAGTGACAATCTATTTTTCTAAAATAGCATGATCTAGTGATAATTGTAAAGATTTAATTGTAAATGCGCGATTGCAGAGAGAAGCTACATCATAATTTAAGCAGCTTCATTTTCAGTAAACTACCTCTTCTATCTTATCATCTCGAATAGCTAACCGCCAGAGCAGTACTCAGTAATGATAAAGAAGTTTTCATCATCCTCAAAAAACTCGAACAATTTGACAATGTTAGGGTGATCCACAAGTTTCATGATTGCAATTTCATTCTTAATCATTTTCAGCTCTGCTGTGGATTTGTATTTGGACTTCTTGATTATTTTAAGAGCTCTTATTACATCTAGCTCTTTGTGTCCTCACACGTTTTACCTCTCCGAAGCCACCCTATCCAAGAAGATCTAGAACTTCGTAATTTATCTCAATAGGGTTTCTTCTCTCAGATACAAGCGTCCTTGGATTGATAGCAATCCTAAATCTTCCTTTATTATAAACATACAGCATTAAAGAGGATTTAATTAATGTTGAGTTGTTGAGATTATGTAGGCTTGGAGATGAACTCTTCGAATCGTTTCTGGATAAGTTCAGAGAAATCTGGCTGCTTTTTTTCTTCCTCTTTAATTTCAAGGTCAAAGCGATTGTGTCCCTCAATTCTTTAATCAACTCTCGCACTGCATTCTAAGACGTCTACTTCTGCCATGAACTATTAAAGCATTTACTGCCTTGTTATCTTAGGTCTAGCGAAGCTCCCACTGCTTGACTAACTTCGATTTGTGTCTAAAAATTAAATTTAAATAGTTCAGTGGAATTAAAGATCACATGTCTTGTTGATTATTTGACTTTTGAGGGTTATGATTCGTGTGTGCTCCGTTGAACTAGAGATTGTTATTGCTGACTTGAAATCCGTGATCAATTGTGCTGCGATCATTGGGCAAATTATTGTTAGACTTGAAATTTAAAGCACTCATATTTGTGCTTTCATCTTTTGCATTCATTTGTGTGGCTGCCCCCTTCTATAAAGTTTAAATCTTTCTTAAAATATTTCCTTATAAATTAATAAATGTGCAGTATGGTGCTTAATTTCTCCGCTGTTTAAGTTTTGCATGAAGTTGGAGATTCCATTGGGCACTTGCGTCTTTTAGCCACTTCCTTAGTTCCTATCAACAGCCACCACTATTGATCCCTTCTGCTTATCTCTATGTGACGAAGTAATTTCTAAATTATAATTAGTACTGTGAGGTAAATAAAGCCAAATAAATTCTTAATCTATATAGGAGAGAAGATAAATATAGTTCATGGATAGCAGACAATGATGATTCTTAAAATAGTAATTTCTTATGGTAAAATACGAGAGCTGCAAAAGTTTGCCTACTATTCATAGGAGGAAAGAAATTTATTCAAGTTGAGCATTTTGTTGAAAGTTCATTTCTCTTATTATTAGAGATAACTTTTCAATAAAAATCCTATGAGACAAAAGATGTGACGCTGCACTCAAAATTTTAATTACGGGTTATAAACACCTTCTTGAAAATTTGAATGTGATAAATTATTACTGCTTGCTTGATAAAGACCACTTAAATGTCTCATCGTTTTATATTTGCTCTCTCATAGAGGATAAAGATAAACTTACCTTCTGTGTTTAGCGCAGAATGAGCTGCCCCTGCTTTTTGTACTTTAGTTCTATCTTAAGGTCTTTTAGCAGAGTCAGCTAAATCGCCCTTATCTACGTTATCATTAAAAAAATAATATTTAATTGATATTCGAATATAATAATTGATCAGGTTGGTCGTTGTGATTTTTTTCGCAGCAGTTAGCATAGTTTCCCATTTTGGTCACTCAATATATACTCGGCAGGATAAAATGTGTAAATATGATTTACATGAATGAAGGATGTAGTTAAAATTTATGAAGATCTCTTTATCAAAAATTATTTATCATTATTGCTTAGCGAACTATTATTTAATTCTAAATTATAATTGCGCCTTCCTCTGATTTTAACAGTACTTTTCTTGTGTTCCCCATTTATTAAATAAATTCATTAGAAACTGACTAAAGAGAAAGCTTGATGGAGCCTATTTTCAACAAGGACCAAATGAAAAAAAAAAATTAAAAATGTAACACTGTTTTCTCAATCTACTTCTTGAATTTGTTTACAGAGTAAATAATTTGTTCTCATATCTTAAATCCCTTGTGTAGAGTTGCAAAGAGTAGAACCCCAGATCAAAATTAAATTAAATGGGCAGTTACTTTAACTTAAGGTATTCCATTAGTTACGATAATAGTAGGAAATAATTTTTGGTAGGACCCAGGCTTTGAGAAAGTTAAAAATGAGCTCAGATACAGACTAAACAAGCTTTACACTCACCCTCTACTAGGAGACCTATTAGATAGTGGGGACATCGACTATGCAATTTTAGATGTACTAGAAACACTTGGAAAGAGGAAGAACCTGCAAATATTGTGCCACTCAGAGTATATCATGAAAGAGTTTAATTCATTTGTATATTTAAACAGCTTTTTAAATTGATGAAGAGTTCGTACATTACCCAATAATCAAGGCACTGTTTGATTTGAATATACTATACAAGCAGAAGTATTATCACATGATAGTGGCAGAGCATGCTCTCTATTAAGAGATAATCCAAGATTACGTGCAAGAGAAACTTAGCAAGGTAATTATATCTCTTCTCTTCAACCTATATATCCTTCTTAGATGACGAGAGCAGAGCACATTAGATTCTGGATGTATCAAAATTAAAAAGCAGTACTAATTTAATTGAGAATCGCAAAGTAAATGGTGTGAGGTTTGGCAGCACATACTCTGGAGTCCCCTACGCTAAGAAGAAATTAATAAGTAACAAGCCGAAGCTTAAGCAAAGTAGGACTTTCGACCCCTATGAGCTTTATTTCGAAGACGTCCATCCCAATTAGGTAACTGATGCTACATTAGGCTGATAGATCTTAATTTTAGCTTCTTTATTATGTTTTCAAGATTTTAGAACACTGAATATAAATTGAATTTGGTAAACAAGCTTTGGAACTTGGCTTGGTTTTGAATTTCTATCTCATCTAACTATTCATTAAGCTCATCATTCCTCTCTTAAAGCTCTGACACTAGCTGACTCAATTCTCAATTAAGATGTGGGATCAAACCTGATGGAATTAACTTGCTTACTCTAATTGATTCTTCAAAGTTTTGGCTTGATCAACTTCATCTGCGAGAATTTCGTTATGTTGGCACATTTTGCTAAACTTAACCTCGAAGTCTTCGCACTTTTGAACCCAGTATTTCACTTGATACTATTTTTAGCATCACTAATTTAAAAAGAATGATCCTTGTTGTCGTCATAGATTTGTACATTCACATTTTCTTCTTCTCCTTCTTCCTCATCTGCTCCCTCATCATATTTCATATCATTATACGTATTTTAAATCATAATCCAGGTCTGCAGGGGCTCCATCTTAATTTATAAATTCATAGTGTCTGAAAGTGATCATTATAATAAAATAGAGCACAGAGTTTGCAGAATCAAATTGCAAGCAATGTGGGAGGTGCACTCGCTCATCCTTTGCTTCAGCATGACAAGAATAGCATCTTCCATACAAACTCCACCTATCTAAGATAAGACCTCCAGTCTCAGCAGTCATCTAACTCTAATCTCCTCCCCATTAGTACCTTGAATAACAATATTCCACTCACTATATCATAAGGAGCCTCAAATAATCCACTTCTAAAGCCTAATCAAGGAATCGTACTCACATAAGGAAAAATTTAAAGCTTACTTAAGTAAAATTTTATCATAAGGATTAAATCACAACAACCCTTCTAATGGGCTGAATAGTGGATTATCTCAAACGAGTAAACCAATAACAGCAATGAAAGATCACAGAAATATTTCAACAGCCCAGAATTTCTATTCAAGCAAGCAAAGTAACACCAGCGTATTCTTTGGCTCTGGAAAGTAAACTCATTCAAAGGCATAGCAAAACGTAGTGATGAGGAGAGGAGCAGCAGCTGGGGGATTAGCAACAGCAAGCAGTGCTATTTCTAGCCAAGGTGGAGATAATACAGATAACTTAAGCGCCCAAAGAATTGGTGAAGCGACTGGTAGCAGCTCAAAAGCACACACTAACAAGATTCAACTTAATCCTATAAATTCAAAGCGCAACTCGAGCTTTGGAAACAAATTTGTGAGTGCAAACACTGCTGCATTATCTTCCAATAAACCACAAAACTAGAATGACCAAATAGAATATATCCTAAAGATAAATGTAAGAAATTCATTTTTCAAATAGTAGTGATAGATGACAATATGAATTAAGCAGAGGAGCAAAATTTGAATGCGCATCTGGACATCCTGAAAAAAAGGAGAATAGGGAGCCAGTAATCCAAACTTGATCATCACTCTCAATCTTAGCAAAGTCCTTCTTTTATGTAATAGAATAGTGATAGCTTCGCACTTCCAAGAGCTTTATAAAGCAAGCAATAGTAGCAGAGAGAGCAAGATTTCATAGTTCAAATGCGCTTCTGAGAGAAAAGACTTTGACTATGATGAAAAGGAAGATTTCCACTCTCAAGGCATTAGGATTAAAATTAACAAAGAGAGAAGAGTAATCAACCATTTGAATCACAATCATGAGAATACTAATCTATTATATTTTCTAAGATTGATGCATAAATTATTATGGATTGATCTACTATTTTACAACTTCAACGCTTATGATGATGGAAGTGGGATGTCCTAATAAAGAAATGACACAGCTATGTCCATAGAAAGAGTGCCAACTCGAGGAGTCAAGTCTCGAAAAGAGTTCAGAGAAAGGTAAATTCAGTCTGCATCCCTATAGCAGCACCCTTATAAATTCATGCAAGGCTAGAGAGAATAAACTGAAAACTCTTCAGCACTAGGAAATCATAATCAGAATAACTAGCCTCTTAGTAAGCAAAATGCCACAAACATTTCAAGTCAAAGTACTGCTGCTAATTCCATAAGTATGAAGGATAGAAGCATAAGCAACCAATCAAGATAAGACAATAGTGTGAAACAGTCTAATTATCTCTAAGAAATGAACGCCTATAATAATTTCCAAGCAAGTAAAGAACAGCAGGCCCAACATAATAAACAGTTCAAAAACTATTTCAATCATTAGCAGCATGTATAAAACCCTTCAAATAATAACAACGCCACTTAGTCATACCATTTAAAAAAGGGGAACATTTAGTTTCATACGAATTAAAATATCGAGGATCAGTTTGCTAAGTAGGCCCTACTTACTTCTGAAAATTATGGCAAACAAAACGGATAGAGATGCTTCAGTAGCTCCTCTCATTAGAGACCTGCCTTTTCAAGGCAAAGCCAAGGCAACAATAATTAAAGCTGTGGCAATCAAATTGGCAATAGTTCTGATAATAATGCTGGCAATATAATGCCTAAGGTCTAATATAATGGCCCAAGCGGAGTTTCAAGTCTTGGAGGCAGCGGAGGTTTTTCTTTAGCTTCTAAAACTTCAACTAGTTTCAGGCCTTCTCATAAAGGTCCAGGTGGAAATTTTGGAAGACTCACAAAGATAAATATGAAAAGCGTGGAGGATGAAATAGAGGAGGAGATGAGCAGCGGAGAAGATGAAGTTTTCAATTGAGTTTGCTTATTTAGTAAAGAAGAAATTATAAATTACTTGCGTTCCCAAAATTATTCAACGATACTTATAAAGTTATTCTAAATTTCGACAATATTGCTTTTTCATAGAGTTTTTCCTCAGATTTATGTCTAGTTTATAAAATGAAAATACTGGTTTTCAAATTAATTAATCATAAGGTACTAAACAAAGAAATCCCTAAATCATTCTCTACTCTTTTTAAAGATATGTGAAACTTGAAGATATCTGATTCTACAAAGCCCTCTCTGTTTTCATTCTCCTGCAATTTTTCTTGATAAAAATTACTAAGCTCTTCATTTTAGAAATCCTTTATAAAATCTGCTTTCTGCTATTGTGATTACATTGAATCGCAGACTTTAAATACTTTAGCATTGAAAATCCTAGCGAATATTAAATCCTCTAAATTTTAGTCTGGTATGACCCCCCTCCATAGAAGAATTGATCTTAGCAGATTGATTAAGCCTAATTTTATATCCCTTTGAGATTCAATGCTAGACTTGCTAAATTATAGCAGCTCCTCGCAATCTTGATATCTTCCTAGAATTAAGTCCAGAAGCTCTTTAACTTCTGTGATACCACTTTGTAATTGATCCCCTGAATCTTATAAGTAAATGGTATCTATGTAAGACTTCACAAAAGACACGAAGTTTTGCGTCTCCTTTAAATTAAAAGTGTTCAAAAGAGAGCAGTTTATCCAAGAGTGGATAATAGGCTACAAAGTATCAACCAAAAGCTTTTAGAAGAAGAGTTTCTGAGCTTAAACAGAGTAAAATCTAGAATTCAAAGAAAAGAAATCTTTCATCTGATTTAAAATTGGAGATTTCATTAAGAACTTCTCTTTGAAAAGCCTCTTTGGTTTGAGATGAAGCACTTCAACTTTGAAATAAGGGCTTATAAAAGGATAAATGTCTTCTAGAGGAGAGGGTATGAGCTGATTTTTAATTTGAATTTGTAAGCATTTCAATATAGAATCCTTTGGATTTTGATAAATCTCATGAGTGTCACCAAATATGATCTAGTGAACGAGTTTTCCCTTTTATTTGTAGAAGTCAAATTCTCCTTTTATTGAGTCATGAATATGGGTCCATACTAAATTACCTTCTCTGGAGGCTCCTGTTCTAACTTGCTCTCGATGCCTCTTCTCAGAAGGATTTTCAATGACCTCCCTTTAAATTTCGAGACTGAAATGCTTATCAACATACTTAGGAGTTTAGTGAGATCCCGAGCTCTCAAAATAGTCACTGATATGTCCCATAAGCTCAGCAGTTTTCTGTTGCACAAATTTAGACTCAGTCTAAAATTTTTCATTCATCAAGTCAATAATCTAAGCTTCCTTTTCAGTTAGCATCTCTTTCAAGTCTTCAAGAATCTCACAGACCTCTTTGATCTCCACAAATTTGTCTCCTACCTCATTAAAATGAGTGTCTGCTTGATAGATTTACTTAGTTAAAAATATAGAATAGTTGAGGCCTGCTCTTGATTTCTGATATCTTGATGCTTTAGTTTCTTCTCAGCTATTTACTTAGCGAGTTTTTCACTTTCAGAGTCAATATCCAGGAATACTTAGGTACTAGTATTCTCCATTAGACTGCATAACTCTTTGTAAACTTTTTTAACATTAAATTTTGTTTTTAGATATTGCAAGAACTTTACTCTCTGGAGTTTTCAAATCTACTGAACTCATCAAAAGCTATTTAAGAAGTCGAAGTTTGAGATTGAGTCTTTTATTTTCCTAGTTGCACTAACTCTTTCTTTATGATGTTCTCGTAGTCACGCCCACTTCCATCCTTTACTCTCCTCTTGATTAAGTTTTCTATCTCTTCTTGATCTTCTCCACTCCCATTCATAAAAATGAGATCTTAAGTCAATGAAGAATTAACTGCAAACTTATTGCTCATTACCTCATCTCCGTCATTGTCGATGTAGTTATTTACTTCTTCATCCATATCATAGATTCTATTTTACAGTTTGGCCCTGCTTCTCTCGAATTAACATTTTATTTTATAAGATATAATTCGTGTTTCATTTTCTCTTAAACAGTAGGCTCTTATTACATCTAATACTGCTGTCTTATTAGTTGCTACTGAAGAATCTGAGCTTCTAACTTTGTTCTTTCTTGCTTATCTTGAAGTTCATTCATATTGCTGTTACCTTTGCTCTTGAAGGTAATAATCTCTCCTTCATTCTCAAGCTCTTATAATATAGCAGTCATAAATTATATGTTAAGCTCTTCATTCTGTTGTCTCTGAATTTGCTTTAGTTACTTGATTCTCTTTATTCTTTCTCTCTCTTCTTTTGATGCATCGTTTCTTGTTTCACTCTGTTGATCAAAATCTATTTCCATATCATTTTATAATCAATATAGTTATTAATCTTTTTGAAAAATTTTGGTCGTTAATTAGTTGCTTTCTGAGAGATGGATCCATACTTTCAAAGTCCCCTTCAAAAATTGGTTGATCTTCCATTTCAATATCATCAAGGACTTCATTCTCATTCTTTTTAGCTCAGTTCTTCAGGTAAGATGGAATATCTTTAATCTCTTTATCAAAAGCAGATTTCTAATCATTACAAACATGCAATTATAAGAACTTATTTAATTTATTTATTCATATTAGAGAGCTTCGTCATGATCACTTGGAACAGCTGGCATATCATCATCGTCCATAATCTATATTGATTTATGAGCTACTTTGCTGCTTTAATTTACAGTTGCACTCTTGTTTTCCACATTTTGAAGCTGCATCATCATGTTCCTCCTCATTCTATTATGCTGAGTGACAAACTTCGCTGATTTATTTTCGACTTAGCTTTATCTTATTGAAAAGCTACTCCTCCCTTCTTATTGATCCAACTCTTATTCTTCATCATTTTAACTAACACCGTTATTATTGCTTTCGGTTCCTTTTGACTATCTCCGTTTAAATGAGAAACTTTTTGACTGAGCAGATCCTGACTCCTCATCCTCATCTTTGAAGATGCCTGTTTATTTAGGACGAGATTAGTTATCATTTTCTTCGCCTGAGATATTTTTAAAGTGTGGCTCTAAATTAGATTTTTATAGATTTTGAATATCTTCATTCTCTAGGAGAAGATTGGAATTCAAACCTTAATTCATCTCTTGAGTTTCATCTTCAGCTCCTTCTCTTACCCTACTTGTGCTCTTTCTTTAAACTTTCTTGAACATTTCCTTTTTATCAATTATATTAAACTATTTATTTCTGGTAATTTACATTCAATGCTCTCACTCTCTCTCACTCAAGGGCAAAGTGAAAATAAAAGTAGAATGAGAATTAATATTGAGAAGAAATGCAAGATAAGTTGAAAGAGATGTTGATGGTTGTGCGTCCAACTGAAGGAAATGGGCTGATTCCAGTGAATGAGCTAGAAAGTATACTTTCCTAAATCGGCTATGACTTTCTGAACTAAAGACTCGAGGAGTTAACTTCACTCTTGGATCAAAGTGGGAGCGGCTTCTTCTATTAAGATGAGTTGATAGAGCACTTAGCAAATAACCACTCCTAAGAATATATAAGTGAAGATAACTTGAAGAAGGCCATTTAGATTTTCGATTATGAGGGCAAGGGGAGAATTAAATTCGAGGAGTTCGAGTATTTCATGCTTAACTTTGGGGAGAGCGAAAACTTCTACATGGATGAGAGTAGGATACAGATGCTTTTGGAGTGCTGTAAGCCTCTGGACCCTCAAGGATATGTTAACATAAATACTCTAGTCAACAATATTAGTCTATGCTGGAGGAACATCAGAAAATAAGAGAAGATGAAGTGATGATGATGCGGAAGATTAAGAGAGCTTTCTATTGTATATTAAAGTAGAGAATTTAAGTTCTCATAAATTATAAGATAAATTATAGAAGCTTAGAATGATAAGTTAAGTAAATAAAGGCACTTATATATTTATTGTTGTTTCATATGATTAGATTATTTATCGAATGCGGAAGGATTAGCATACATTATATGTAATCATGCCAAGAATCTGGGTGGTGTTAGATGCTACTGGCTATTGCCGGTGCTTTGCTTTTAATTTTTCAGAGTCCTCTGTGAGCTGAGAGCGTTGGAGATCTAGTTCAAGTAAATCGAGCCTGAAGTGTTGTCTCTCAAAATTGAATCTACCTCAATAAGAAAGTAAGCATAAAAATAAGTTTAACTCTTCACCCTCTCTCTAATGCTCAGTAGTGACGACTATGTTATTATAGCGGTCTCTACTTCTTTCATTACTTCTCAAGTTGGCATCCATATGTAAATCGAAGTTTTATTGGTATTCATCTCCTATTTTAACTCAATAGATATATAATTAATTATACTCTTAAAATTTCTCCTAGGTTATCTCCCTCTGAGAGAACCTCTTATGTATCTTCATTCTCTTCCATGATGACGTCTCTAGAATCCATACCCAATAAACTTCTTGCAGCAGTCTGAACTTTAGTAAGATTCTAAGTCTATCCAAACTATTGCATCTGCTACTGGTCATTTGAGTGAGAGCTAAGTGAAGAAGATTAGTAGTTCTCGAAGTCTTGCTGGTTACTTGAAGTAGCTTGAGGCATGAAATTGATTTGCTACTGCTGATTCTGCTGAAGCTGATAGTCCTCTAGAATATTGATAGAACTGTTCAGTTACCCATCAATTGAAGTATTCTGCACTATCTGCATAGTGTTTTACTGCTGCTACTGTTGATTCTACTGACTTATACTGTAGTAGTTGTTGATAATGTCAATAGGAGATTGACCTTGGAGTTTGGATAGCTCAAAGGCTTAATCATTAAAATATTTCATCGCCTATTTTCAAATGTATATAAAGCTTCTCTATTTTGAACTCTGATGTCGTCTGCAGAAACTAAACAGTTCAAGTAGTAAACTTAAAAATTGATTTCATATGTCAATAAACTAGATGCATCATCTCCTCATCGTCTTTATCAGCATAGAAAGGAATAATAGGTATGCCGTTGTCTATCTGGAAACTGAAGGAAAAGACCGAGTTGTCAATTATCACTAAGTCTTGCAAATCTCTATTTTTGAAGATTCTTAGATCCTTCACATAGTATCCCTCCCTGGTTTAGACGCAATTCTCTCTGTAAAGCCTGTATTGGAAATACTTATTTTCTGGGTCTAGATAATCCAAAATTGCATCTGCATAGGCTTTATGAGAGGCAGTGAAAACTATCACCTGGAAATGCTTATTAGCTTCCTCTAAGCAATCGTACAAGTAAGGCCTAATATTTATTCCAGCATAAAATAAATTCAAACACTTAATAATTTAACATTGACAATTTCTTCTTCATCAGGAAAGTCTATTGGAATTATTACATCTGGCTCTTCACTTTCAATGTCATCTACACAGTGAATCAAAGTCTCATCCATGTCAAATATTATGGTCTTCTTTAATGTAAAATAAATTGATTGCATTGCCTTCTTTTTGCTTGGGTGATTGGGCGAGGGTAAGTTGATTTTAAGGTGCTAAATTTCTGCCTCAGATGGCATGGTCACTTTGTCCTTAATTGTATGTAGAGCTGAAATAGTTTAAAGAAAGTGAAGGCGGTGGATATCTTAAGCAATTGCTGTTGAAGAGTTAGTAAGACTGTCATCACCTTATCCACTCTTCTAAACATTTTGAGTCTGCTAACCTGAGGAAGTAGAGTTAAGATTAACTTGAATTGGAATCATGTCATTTCTCTATGACTGATTCAAAACCCCAAAACCCCATAATATGATAAGAAAGTGAAAATAAGTTGTGTATAATTAATTTCTTTATTAATACTTATAATCATGCAATTTAACCCTAAACATCAATCTAAATCTTTAGAAGGTACCTTGACGTCTGTTCTTCATATTCTCTAATTATACCTTTAATGCTTCCTTCTATCTCAGATAACGAGTGTTAGGTTTTAGGTGGCTTGATTATTACTTTGTTTACTAACTTTTCAAAGGTTCTGATATCTACAATGTCTTGTTGCGATCTATATTGCATCATCTTCACTCTTCACAACTGTTATAACTTATTCCTCTGTTTCAATATCGCATTCAAAGATTGATTGAACTAAAACAAATTTCCCAACTCACTGAACCGTTGATCCAATCTGTCCTCTATGGAAGTATCCTCAGTTCCTTTCACCGATGCTTCCTCAATGTTTTTTCTCTTCTTACAACTCTGTGGAAGTCTATGACAGTTGCTCTGACTGTTAAAAAGTTTATCATGATGTTCTCTGGCTTTAGATCTCTGTGCACGAATCCAACTCATGCAAACTCCATCACTCCTCTAACAGATCGTAAAAATAAGCAGTAACTAGTACTTCTTAGGACGAGAGAATGAAAGTTGCAAATGCTTTCTCCCATTTAGGAAGCGATAATGGCTATGTAATCATTTACATAAGAACACCAGCAAGATGAAGAACTTACTTCAATTTTTTGTCCCTCGCTTCTCTCAACTCACTGTCAGTTCGTTCGCGAACTCAAACCTCTCTCTTCCTTCTTTACAAGATCGTAAGGAAGATCTTGTAACATACTACTTCTTGTATGATTGTCTCTTCGCTAGCATCAGCAATGATGTATATTTGAACACACTTCCGCCAAAGTTACATACTCCTCAAATGCATGTGAGTCTTCTTTGAGCTACTTGAAACTTACTACACCATTACACTAAGTTCTATTCATGAATCAAATCTTCCTTCTTCTTCTCCTCTGCTTCCTCTTTTAGTTAACTTTCAAGATATCGTCTTGCTCTTAGCGCACCATCTTAAAGTTCTTACTCCAATACGAACCAGCCATGTGCTTCCTTCTCATGTTTCTGAGGGAAAGCAGAGTAGAGAATTCATCTTCACAAGTTAGCAAAGATAGCGACCGTCACTTCTATGCTTCATATAGTATCTTAGTTTGTCTGAGTGGACTCCTTGATGTGCCGCTTGAGGCTATGGATATTTCGAACTTCGTTGAACATTACTCGCATCAAAATTTCTTCTCCCATTATCTCTGAGCAGAACAAACGAAGCATTCAGACGATAGTTAAACGCCCACCACTTCTCAACTCTTGGCTTACATTAAATCACAGAGATCTCTTGCTCGAGTCAAGAGAGCTCTCCCCTTGCACTTAGTGCACACAGCAATCCTTTGTTTGGTTGTTCCGAACAATTAGTTTAACTTGTGTTTGCTAAGGTTTACTTGTCTCTTAGCTAGGTTGAGTAAGCTATTAAATTCAAATTTTAAATTATGAGGACGCCATTATTATTATGTATGCTGTTTGCCTAGGTGCAACACTCACGAGAACATCAGAGTGCAAAAGATGTCAGTTATTTTGATGTTCTTCTATCCTTCTATTATATATTAAATACTCCATATTTATACTCTTATTCTCTTGATTCTTTCTACAATAAAGTTCAAAACCAGTTAGTATGCTACTAATCCTTGGCTGCCAACACATTTTGTTAATGTCCACGTCACGAAAGCTTAAAATAGCTGCTACTAATTTTATTGCAACGCGTTGAACTGCTACTATATAAGTTGCAGCAACTTTAGATCGGAAGCAAATTAAATTTTTAAGTATAATTAGTATTTAATTTAATGGAGCACCACAAATAAAAAGGAGCTCCATCTTCACCAACTTGCAACCTGATTGCTTATTTCCTTAGCTCTTTATCTATTTCAGCTTTCATCCATAGATCTCACATTAATAGTAAGACATTTACTTCGATTCGATCAGATCAATAATTAATAACTTTGATTTTCAAATAGAAAACGAGTATCGAGCAACGAGTGGAAACTGAATGGTTAAGGAATAGATGGAAGCGAAGAGTTGAGCAACATCCGAACAAGGAAACCTCTACATGTACCTCACATTTATCAATGTAATAACTCTCTCATTATGGAGTAAACAATATTCTTCAGTTGGTTGTCCTTCCGAACAATTATGAACCAAAGATCTCCGTTCCTCAACAATTCTTGCTGCATTGAAAGAAAGCTCGTCAAAACAATTCGATGTCAACATGATGAGATCCCAACTATCCTGAGATCTCAGTCATTAATATGTATGACGATGCGATGGAGATCGCTCTATTCCTTCCTAACAAAGAACAACTCTCAAACAAGTTGCCAGACGAAGTTCTTCTTTGGCCTCCTTGCTACTGTACGTGCAATGTACCTCAAAGAGATCATTGAAGCAACACAGAAGAATTCTAAAGTAAGGAGAACGACCCAAAAAGCAAGAATTTTTAATACACGACGTATGTTTTGAGTCACTTCAGAAGTATCCCCTCTTCTCTAGAAGTTTTATAGTTTAACTGTTGTAGAAAACCTTGCATTTTTCATCTACTTAATGAACAGAACAAAGATCAGATGCACGGAAGCAAAATACAAGATCGAGTGACATAACGCGTTCTATACTATACAAAGCATTAGGGGTACGACAATGCACCATAATGCGAGAGTTCGAAATTTGAGAAGCTAGTCCATCTGCCCAACAGAAAGAGAGAAAGAACCTCTAAGATTCCCTTCTTCCCGATAAGCAAAATTGACTTAATCATTAAGTAAGCTTAAATACTTTTTCCTAAATTTCACTCTACCTTATCTCGCAAAAAATTTGTCTTCTCTTCTTCCACTCTCTTACAACGATACTCACTATTAAATCCTCCTCTCAATAGCTTAATCATGCATCAATTGATAGAGCAGCTCTTTTCGTGTCCCTTAACTAATTCCAGTAAACTCCAATGCGTTGAACTCTGCGAGTAGGAACATTAAAAACAGTATGAGTTCAAAACTCAGCAGTAGCCTTCTTCGCTTCCTTTGTTCTAGTTTAACGCTGAGGTTTGTCAACGAGTATAGAACTACTCACCGCTGTGATCTTTCTCTCGAGCTTTCTTAAAACGAACATACTCTCTCGCCTGATAGACAGGATGAAGACATAAGCTTCTAAGCCTGATTTCGCTGATTCCTCAAGTAACGCACTTGTAGTTATATTTATTTCTACTCGTAAACTTCTATGTATCGTGCTTCTTTACCAACTCTTCTTCATGAAGTGTGAACACAGCTTCGTCGCACATACAAACTTCACGCTATCCCTCTCACACCTGACCAGCTAGTCGTAAATATATTTCAGATTATTATAATAAAATGTGAAGTCTATAACGCGCTTCACTCGTTTCCAGTATTGTACGTTATGCCATTTCAACATAATGTTTGCTACAGTCTACGAGAATCTTGAATAAAGAAACTATCTATGAAGATCTTCCGCAAACCTACTCCAAACTGAAAGTGCGCTATGTGAGCGAAGAGTCATGAGGATCAATCAAATAATTTGATGTGCACTTGAAACTTAGAGTGCGATGAGGAAAACAGCTGCAACTCCTAACTTTCTCATCTGCCAAAGCAACTTTCAATCGACGTATAGGGTGGCACTTCAACACTTTTTGCATGGATTATTTGAAACTAGCTATTCTACTATTAAGTTGACTACATCCTTACCTAGAGTCAAAATGAACTTGAATAGGATGAGATCAGTAGTTATTTTTGATAAATTTCCGTTTACTCGCATGAATTATAAGTATTAATAAAAGAAATTAAATTAACACAACTTATTTTCACTTTTTATATATTAGGGTTGATTGCTCTATCTATTGAGAGCCATGATGTTCGCCTGGAGGAGACTGCAAGTCTAGCTTGCTTTGTTGCTTCTGCTTTTTTTAGCTAGGAAAATGTGAGCTTTGATAAACCAGGAGAAGTTTACAAAAATTACTTGAAGGAGCAAGGCGCTCAGTCTGTAACTCGTCTGCAGCACTCTTTTGATATTCTTCCTCTTCACTATACTCATTCGGTGTACCAGATTATTGTTCTCATACTCATCTACATCATCAGAGAAATCTTCAGTCTTGAGGCTGCTTTTTATATCACTTGGTTGTCTCTAGATAAAGCTGTTACCTACATTATTCAGAGGAAGGGCTCTGGCATTTTTATAGAGAATAATTCCACTCTGATCTGAATACTAGGAATCGTTGTTGCCTCGATTCCTCAGAGAGGGGCAGTTATTGTAACTACAGCAGCTAAACATATTTTTAATGCCCTTTGAACAAGCATGACTACACTAGCTCCTTCTATTCGTAACCTAAGACGAGTTAGAAGAATAGCTCTTATTGTACTTATTTGATGCTCGAGAGATGAAACTTGATCTGTTGTTTGAGGTCTAAACCGTTCCTCCTGTTCCGCCACCTATTATGGATGAAATCAGATTAAACTGTATCTGTCTAACTGAGAATCTCTTCTTTGGGACGACTAATTAATTCGAACTTGAGTTAGAAGTCTTAGAACTATCTCCCATCGGGGAGAGGGGAGGGCATTCATCTAAATCCTCGTCTAATTCCTGAAACCCTTCTTCAAAGCGAGAGAGTCTGAAAGACTGGTTGTCAAAAGTACCCCTGTTCTCGTCAAATGATTTTGAGATCAGCATCACATCTTTCATCATCTCCATATCGTCATGCTCTCTCTTGCTTTTCAAAATGATGCTTTCTCTCTCCTTTTGCTCTGGAGTTGAATTTATTAACAGATCCTTATATTTGGAGTTAGATTTCTTGAGATCTCTCAAGCTTTCCTGCGGTCTTAGGTATTTCTACTGATTGAATGGATCAACACTCTTCTATTCAGAAATCTTGATGGGGCTTCTATCAAAGATCATTTGCTACTGACTGGGGGAACTCATCTGCGGAGTGAGGAAATTAGGGCTTAAAAGTGTCATCGGGATTTTCTAGTAATTCAAATTTTCTGCTCCTATTTTTATTTTTGCCTAATTTTAATAACCTGAAGCTTGATCGACCTCAATTCGCGCACCTTTAAATTCTGATCTGATTGTTTGAGGAAACGCCTCGCCTGTCTAGTCAATCTAATCCAAGTTATTTATTGATTTTATCGTTAATCTAATTTATAAATATACTTGAATTAGAATGGGAAAGAATAATGCCATATTAAAAGCATTTTAAAGATATAATCTGCCGCTAACAATCGCAGGAGAAATATTTCTCTTGATTGTACTCTGAACCTGTGAGTCATCTTGATCCTGAATTCGTTTGAAAGAAGCAGGAGATCTCATAAAAGACTCATCTTGATAGGATGAGGTTGCTTGATGCTAGTCCATAGCTAATGGGAGATTCAAGTTTCTTGCTCTTGACTCATCAGCTTCATTTAAAAGAAAATATAACTTCAATTTATTCTATGAGAACGCTTCATTTTGGTTTCTCTTTGATGATTTATTGGTCGTAGTGTCAAAGCTCTTGTTAGAGAGGTCAATTTAGTAGCGTTTCTTTTAAGTTTGCACTTTTCTCTCCATGTGAGTCTTTCTTCTAGATTCTAAGTCGCTCTGTTCAGTCGATTAAGCCGGCGACTTACTTTTGCCCTATGATTTTGGTTTTTGCATCGCTAGCGAGATTACTTCCTTTACAATTAAATTTATAAATTCAGCAATTTCTTTTATACCACTGCGGTAAGAGAGGAAGTGATAAACTTCAAGGATCAAGTAAATGGCTTTTAAAGAAATTTAAAATTCAAAAAATCAATAATGTTGTACCTTCCCTCACTGACTCACTCAATCTAACTCAGGAATAAATACCTTGGAGTCCTCTTATTCTATATTATCTAGGTCTTATAAAAATTCCTCATATTTCATAGGCCCTGAGTCTAGCTGATTACTTTCCCCTGTGAACTTGCTCTTTTGTGAACTTCTATCTCTTTTATGCTTCTAATTCTGCTGCTGAGCAATTGTGCCTAAATGCTTGGCACTCTTGGATTCTTTGAGGCCAACTATTTGTGGTAGATTAGAGTTGGTATACCAAGAACCAGAGGTGTCTCTTTACTTTAGGTTTATACTCTAGTAGGCTTTCTTGTTGGTTACTGGAGGCATCAAACCCAAAGTCATTTCATTCAGAATACGGGACTGGTTTGGAAGTCGAAGTGACTACAGCTGTAGATTAGTCTGCTGTAACTTTTTATCTATCCTTGATTAGGAGCATAAGCGAAGGGGAGTAGCTTTAGCTTCCTAAGGAGGAAGAAAACATAGTAGCTACTCTTGGAAGAGGTTTGGATTGATGGGAGTAGGGGTCTATCTGTTTGAGCTTCGACTCTGGCAAGAGATCCTTTAAAGAGTCCAATTCTTCCTTCAGTTTTTCATTTTCTTGTCTTTTCGAAAATACTATTCCCTCAATAACTGCTGTGTGATCATCGTACCTCTTCTATAAAATAATTCAAATAGAATTAAAAATCATAGGCAATTTCTTTTTTTAAAAAAAAAAACTTATAAGGATTTTAATTTAAACTTTATCTCTTTACTTTTAATTTGATTAACTTTAATTTGAGATAAGATTTACAATAAATTAATGTTATTAGCAATAAATATACGATTTTATTTAATTTTATAATAAAAAAATTGATTCTATAATTTTGATAGGTAGTCTATTTGTTGTATGAAAGTCATCTATTGAGTTTGCTGTTTCTTTTCAAGCAGACTCTAAAGCTTTGCATAAGTCTGCTCCCTCTAAATTGTTTTAAGTTCTGAAGAAAACTTTTACTTTAGAATTTTCAAGATTTTCGTCCTCATTATACTACTCCTACTAAATTGTAGAGTATAGGTTGGTGGGCGATTGCTGCCTCAACTTGATCACATTCTCTTTTAACTTCTAAGTTTGTATAATCTTTCCTACGTAGCTTGAATGCTTCCATATATCCTCTGACTGCACCACCCTCTACTGCATCTGAAGATCTTTGCACCTTTGCTTATAGAACTCGAGTTACTGCTTCAGCTTATCTATCTACAACAAGAACAATAAGAGACGGCTCTTTTATTCTTACCTTCGCCTGGGCATTAAGTTTACTCTCAATTCTCTGTATCTCATTCTCCTGAATATTATTCTGCCCTTGAATCACAATTGCTTGCTTCCTCATCATTTTAAGTTCACTTTAGGTCTCTTTCATCCTATCCTTAAGGTGATTGAACCTATCATCCTGCATTGAATTATCCATGTGCTGCTTGAGGATGATAATGTCCTTCTTTAGCTCTTTTTTTCTTCAGAACACCGAAGCAGAGTGTTGTTAATCTTTAATTAGTCTTTCTTAAAGGGGCCTCATGATATCCTGCTACTCCTCGTTTCTCTGAATATACTGCAGTCGATCGTAGTTCAGGAGAGCGTACTCAATTTTGTCCACCATTTATTCAACTTCGAAGTTGCTGCTGAGTAAGGCCTCTATTATCTTGCTGATATATAGTATAAGCATTAAAAAAGTAATAAACTTACTCTCGTTTATCAGTCTAGAGTCTACTTGCTTAATCTTCTCTAGACTCTATACTGTCAACACCATTCTTGTCATTCAATTGCTACTAGTTATCATCATAGTACTAATCGAACTCATCATTCTCCTCTGTAATCGAATTCTTAGGCTCTTTGCTAAAGGAGGATCTTGGGATTACCCCTCTTCTATTCTTTGTTATCCATTTAAGAGAGGTTATGAACTTTATTTAGCTTGACTTAATCCAGATACCTTGTCTGAGAATTTGACACCTGCTGTGGTTCTTCGTCATCTACTGGCATTCTCGCGAACTATGGCTAGCTCTAGTTCTTCTTCATACCTTTGATTTGCTATTGCTGCTTCAACTGCTGCTATTACTAATCTCTAAGCTTAGATCTTCTGCCTTCATTTATTTCAAATGCGATTTGGAGATCCTCCTCTTAGCTTTAATCGTATTATTAATTCCTTTCCTGATTGTGCATGCGCTAATTTTATTGATTAGTGAGTGACACCGATTTCAAGAAAGAGCCTTGATAAATCTCTTAGGGCTTTTACTTGAGCACTGAGTCGATCTTTACAGACAGTTTCTCTTGAGATTAGCCTGCTTGGGAATAGGATTGCCCAAGGTTTTAAGAACTGTTTCGTAAACTATACGAGCGAATAAGAGCAAGAAGCTAAAAAGTTATCTTACTTTTTAGTAGAGTAAGTCTGATCTTTCATCATTTAAATCCCAAAATCAATATAAAAATGCAATAATTTATCCTTCTCATGAGATATAAACTGAATACATTCCATTTTAAGTCTTAATATATAAAATGAAAAAATAGTTACGACTTGTCTCCATTCAATTGCTGCTGTTACTCGGCATATAAATTCGAGAATCTTATTGCGACTAGCCTGTTCACTGTAAGAAGAAATCCAAATTTTCTTTATTTACCCTTTTATAATAGGCCTGAAGGAATAGGTATTGGGAAATTGGAAATTTATCGTAACTAGCGAGGCCTAGCAGATTAACTTATTTGATTCTGATACCATATGCACTCACAAGTTACCCAACAGCCTTTAAATTGTGAAGTAGGGCTCTTAGTTCTCCTTTCCAGCAGGATCCTTCTACTCTTTCGAGGCCGAGCTTTTGGAAGACAACAAGGCCTTGATTTTTACAGAGGGATTAGGATCGTATGAATCACAGTGGTCCATGATGTACGACCAGGGTTTGGTCTTAGAAACAGATCAAGAAAAATTCTACAGTAACTTCAAGTACACTCTTAATCCCAAAATGTCCTCGCCTGAGAAGATAGCAACGCTGGAAGTTAATCAGTACGACAACTTTAATTCTCTCTGTAATGAGACTATGGTCGGTGTCGTTCAAAACACCTAGGGACAGGGGTATCTTAAATGCTTTTATGGATTTAAGACTTCCTAGGACATTCAGTTGAAAACCAGTTAAGAAGTCTCGTCTGACATAAATGAGAAAATTGTTTTTGATGACTAGCAGCCATTAAATTTCGAAGATGGTATAAAAAGTAGAGCGAGAAGTATTTTGGCTCAAGTTAAATATGAGGACCTCCATGGGATAGTTGACTATGTGAACAGCAATGATTTTACTTGGAAGGCTCAAATCAGCGACAGATTCCAAGGCCTCACTTTAGAGCAACTTAAAGCTAAGCGCATCAATCCAAGACTTATGCAAATAAGTCCAGTTAACAAACTGCTTGCCTAAACTAATTCCATTGCTGATGACTAATTAGAGGAGGAAAGGCTTTTATAAGATTCTGATTTCTAAGATGCACTTCAAACAGCTAGAAAGTATGTCAACAGCGATTTAGACGAAATTAAGGACTCTGATCTACCATAGTCCTGGGACTGGCGAAATGTTAACGACTACAGTTTTGTACCAGTAGTGGATGATCAAAAAGGTTGCGGCTCTTGCTACACATTTTCCTTCATAGGAAGTTTAGAGTCTCGAGTGAAGATAAAGTTTGAATACACATAAAGCATTTTACATTTCTGGGAGAGAGTTTATAAACCGGTAAGAGTAAAAGACTCTCCACTTAATTTGTCATTGATTGCAACTTTCTCACGGAAGGCTGTGACGGGGGCTGGCCAATATTGAATGGATTTTTCGCCTCTGATTTCAGTATCCCTCTAGAGTCTTGCTCGCCTTACAAAGGATTCACTGTTGGCAATCAGTGCAGTGACCATAGTTTATGCCCTGGCATTGTTAAAGTAGCTAAATCTGGTTACATTGGTGGGTCCTATGGAGAGAGTAATGAGGTCCTGATGATGAAGGAATTGAGAGCAAGAGGCCCTATTGTTTCAGACTTAAATGTGCCTCTCAGCTTTAGTTACTACACTCAAGGCATCTTCTCTGATGATCATGAAAAACAAATGGCCAGGAGTGACTTCAAACAAATGAACATATTTTCTTTTTAAGAATAAATAAACAACAATAGATTGAGAACGGGAGCGAGTTGAGTGAGAGAACTCTACAAGACTATCATATTCAGTGGCAGTACATTAATCATTCGATTTTGATTGTGGGATGGGGAGAAGAGGATGGAGTTAAATTTTGGATCTGCAAGAACTCTTATGGACCTTAGTGGGGAGAGAGAGGCTACTTTAGAGTAAGAAGAGGATTGAATGACTTTGGAATAGAGAGTGAACCCTCATTCTACATTCCTGTTTTGGTAACAGATAAGAAATGACTGTGAAAGAAATTATTAAGGATTGACTTAGACTTTAATTTATCAAATTTAAATTATGCCTAATTATTTCTTCATCTCCTCCTCCTTCACTTAAAATTAGTGTCTTTCTTGGCTAAATAAACAAAGCCCTCGAGAGCGGGAGGTCTGTGGTTTCCACCCTCTTTTCCTTGCTAAGTAGATATGTCCTGATCAACCAAAAAGCATTAGAGTATAGTGTTTGAAGCAGTTGAGAAGACACTCACAAAGACTGAACCCACAAAATAAGACATCATGAAGATTATTGCCAAAGGAAGGCCAGGAGAGTCCAAAGCTTCTTTTATCTCTACCCAGTTCTCCATTATCAAAAACCCAATTAAGGTAGTCAAAGATGCTAATAAGTATATTTACTCTTAATTTTATAATGCTATGGTCATCTTTCCTAGGATGATAAAGACGTTTCCGATGTTAGAGACAAGAGTGAACTTCCCAGCATGCTTAAGAATCAAGATGAAGGCAGTCATTGCTGAGTAGCAGAAATTTTCTGAGGTCAAAGCGATCTGAATGTAGGCGTTTTTATTGATAAACTTCACAAATCTGTCCACGCAACTAAGGCAGCATCTTATAGAGCAAAGAACGCACCTCACCAAGCAACTCTAGGTTCCTCCTGCAGCTTTAATTTTTGCCTAAATGGAATAAGAATAGGTAAGAGAGCTTACAGCAATGTATTCAAAAAGGATTCTTATCAGCCATACAAGAGCCACGATGAAAGATCCAAGAGCTAGTGAGCCAATATGATATCTAAAGATCCACCAAAATCCAGAGCTAAAGACAAAATGAGAAAGATAAGTGAAATGCTTACGAAATCTTAGAGTTGCCTTTGGTATCTGATCCATGAGAGAAATATTTAATTCAATAAATTTAAATACCAGGTGGAGCAGGCTACTATAATCACGAACTGAGAACAGGGATCATGAAACTGAGAACCAAAGGATTCCAAAGCCCATAAAGTAAACCATCTGCCTTGTTGTTCACTCCATTTCACTGTCTTAAATTAAATCCGCAGGACCATTATCAAAATCTCCCACGGAGAAGATTAGGATTATTCCAGTGATCCACAGCAAACACCACGATATTTAGAATGAAGAAGAGACTGGAACTAAAATGATTCGGAGGTTTGACCCTACAAAATCTGAAGCTGCCTCTAAGATAGCCAAAGAAATCTAGAGGACTTTCTGAGACAGAGAATGGAAATACGTAAAGGAAAGCTAACACCCAAACTCCAATAGCAACATACTTGAGTGTGTTTCTTAGATTGTTTCCGAACTAAAATGGATTAAATGTATAAGCTTACGGATAGTCACTTGAAATGACAAAGAGATAGGCTCCAATTCCAATAAAAGAAACCAAAATAATAAAAAAAGATATCCAAGCAATCACTTTTGCAAAGTGTTTAAAGTAAACAGATAAATCCTCTAAGAAAATTTTTAAATGAAAAGTTACGATATAAATAAAGAAGCAAAGGCGCAAATAGCATAACCTAGAAGCAATTCCAACATCTGCAATTTGATTCCGAACTATTCTGTAGCTATTGAGTCAATCATATTCTAAATGTTAGCTTTTGCATCCTCTGGAAGATCCTTCTAGACAGGAATACAGTATCCACCGACGTCTATATTTAATGAGTGGCCTCTTAAGCTTACAAGATTTAGAATCATACTCTGAAGGAACCTGA
>JAJKFJ010022365.1:0-110654 GCA_027382625.1 Tetmemena sp. SeJ-2015 | reverse complement strand
CAAGATGGTGGAATAATATTGAGGTTTTAAATTTTTTGATTTCCCGATCATAAGCATTTTTGGATTGGTGAGATCTGCGTTGTCTTAATTAAGTCTTTTCTGTAATTTTGGGAAAGCGTGTATATCATATATAATGATCATTAATATCAATTCATTAATTCACTAAGTATATAGGTTATGGGGTTTATATAGGTTATGGGGTTTACATATCAATATCATATTTCAAGATTAAGAATTTTTAAATTATTTAAAATCAACATTAAATAGATGATATAGTCATATTTCTTTTAATTGGATGCATTAGATTTCTATCCTTGCAATTTTGTTTAGTTGAGAGTTTGTTCTACTGATGTTGACTTAGAAAAATTCTTGATTTGTATCTCCATTTCTCTGTTTGTATAAGATGTCCTCCTCAATTTAAATTTTCGAATAAGGTTTAAGATATTAGAGTATATAACCTTGCCATGGATTTTCGGCATAGCTAGGCAAATCAATTATCAAGCGATTCATTTGAAATACGTTTGTATTTAAGCATAATTTGTTCGCTTTAATTTTTATTAGAATAAATTAAATTTCTCCATCTAAGTATTCAGCCATATCTAGTTAATGTAAGAGCTCAGCAAGATATATCACATTATCATTATTTTCATATTTAATTACTAATTCAGTAAGTTACCTACTTTCTGTGTTAGTTTTCTTTAAATGCAGAGAACTCAAAATTTCAGAAAATATTGCACAATTAAATCTTAATCATTCAAACTTACTCTAAAAATAAATTATAAAATATTAAAATTAATTTAATGAAGTATTTTCTAAGCTAATTATTTAAAAATAAATTTCTTATTCATTTTAGTTAAATGTTGAAAGGTAAAAGAGTTTCAATTAATTGATGGGGGATATTTTAATTTTTTCTTATACTAATTTTAACTTTAAAGACAAATTCATTCAGTTAAAGCTTATTTTTTTTAGACTTCTAATCTGCAAATATAAAGGCATTAAGTTGGGGGTGATACTAAAAAAATATATCTCATTTCAAAAACTTTCTCATATATTCATTTTGTAATTATTTTTGCACAGTTAATCCATTAAAATGTTTTTTTTTATCTAAATTTTAGGAAGCAAAACAGATATATTTGAATAGAGAAGATAACTTGAATAATTATATATAGCTCCAATTTTAAATATTCAAAAAATAACTTTTAAAACTATTTGATATTTGCCTAAATAATCATTATTTACCTGCTCCTTATTACCAAAATATTATAGTCAAAAATTCAAAATATCAATGACATTTTTTCTCACTCTCCTCAATTATTTTTACTAATACACCAGTAATAATCTTCACATAAAAATTAAAAAATGATAGGTAGACTTATCAAATTCGAAAAATCTTTTCGCTCTGATAGTTTCTGGCAACTTTCTAATCCTAAGGTTTTACCATAACATTGTTGATAATTATTTAAATGGATATAATAGGACTAAAGACCATCTTTAATAATTTCTAATTCAAAGGAACTTCATTTAGATATTTTTAAATTAACTAGCTTCCTTCTAAAATTATTTAATTTAGATTATTACTTTTTAAATTAATTAATTTGGGGGAGGGGATTTAAATATAACTTTCATTTTAAATTTATAATATGAAGCGCGACTGTAAGAAACTTTTCTTGGATTAAGAGCCCACGCTTGTATATATTTAAAATAAATATTTTGCCTTGCTATTATATGCAAATAACCAACAAATAATGTGCAATTTGAAAGTTTTAGTTTTTTAATGAGACTACTAAAAATATGATGAGAACTTTGCCAGATTTAATGGAAGAATTCTTTATCATCCTTTTTGATTAATTTGATAAGAATAAATAAATGATGATCTTAATCATAAATTAAATATCTTTAATTTCTTATGATTTTAAAAAATCGGAATTAACATATTTAAAACATTAGACTTTATCAAATGAAAGATATAAACTATAATTTGCCTTGCTTTAGTGATGAAATTCTTTTTCATATTTTTAAAGCAGATTCAATATCACTAAATTATCAAGTTTTATTTTTAAATAAAAATAGAGGAATAAATAATAAGATTTTACCTAAAATAATAAAGAATGCTTTCATCCTCCCTAAAATTTGGATTAAAGATTTTTTATTTAATTATGATTTAGCAATAAACTTAAAGCCTTAATTTTGCTTTAATTTTGGCTTATTTTAATCTTTAATTTTTAAAGAGAATCCATGAATTGTAATTATTCAACAAAATACATTATTTCTCATTTTAAGTCTAGAATACCGTGAAAGTGCAACTTAAATGTTTTTATCTAATTTAAAGTAGCTCCTAATATTTATTTATCAATCTCTCTATCTATTTAACTAAATTTGAAGCATAAATAATTTATCTATTTAAACATGCAAAATTAATTTTATTAATTTAAGGAAATTAAATTTAAAGAGAGTATGAAATATTAACTTTTAAGATTATAAAATTAGGGCTTTTTTAATTCTTATGACCATTTAATTATCCTGCAAGTAGTGAGAACAAATAAAATTTTATTTTTCCTTTAAGAATGCTAAATAATTCGATACCTCATAAATACTTTGTAAAGTAAAGATAAAAGAACGGAATGGAATTTCTCAAATTTTGTTCAAAAAAGTTTTAATTAAAATGTTTTTTACTTTTATAAGATATTTGTATGCCAGTCTTTTATTTTGTTTATTTTATATTCACTACTATTATAGCATCTTTTCATTTTTAATTTAAATATATTTAATATAAATATGCAAAGAAACTTATCTGTATCAAGCATACTAGGTTTAATATTCATTAAATTTATTTATTTAATAAAATTCTTAATTCATAAAGATCATTTAAAAGAGAAGAAAAAGAAATTTTAAGAATCGTAAAAATTAAAAATTAATTTGTTAAAATCCAAGTAATTAAATCACTATTTTAATTTTATATTTCCATATTATTATGAAAACATCTTTTTCTTTTTATTCATTGAGATCTATTTCCATTCATCTTTAAACAAGAAAATTTTATTTACAAATATAAAAAATATTGACAGTATTAAATTAGTGAATTTAATTAACTAAAATTAAAACATTGTCAATTTGAGATATATCTATTTATCTTTGCTTTTCAAACAACAACACAACAACAACATTTCCTTCTTAAAAAAATTTCTAAGAAAAATTATTTTTTGGCCTTATCAGTTATAGAAACTGGTAAATTTTTTCAAGTATAATTATAATATTTTTATTAAAAAATTGTATTATATTTTTTTAAATCTCCTTTAAATAATAAATATCTGGCAATAATGTATTTAGTGTCTTGAGATTTGAAGCATTTAAAATTTTAATACTTATACTGCGTTATACTTTTTTATTTTAGCTTGTTCATGTCTAAGATTAAGTTGCATTTATTGAGAATTACAATTTATACATATTGGAAAATCTTGACCAATTAGCTCAAGTCTAATTTAATTTTTGAAAAAGTGCATTTCAAATTTTTGCAGCCTCCCAAGATTATTGCTGAGATTATGGCAAAATATTGATGACTTTTAAGATAATAAAAATGCAAAGATCTTAAATTGACGTTATTTGGGATATCTGATGAACCACTAGGTTGCTTGTTAATGCTGTTGTTGAAAGTAAATAAAAGAAGAAATTTGATAAAATATTCAGAGAGCTATTCTGTATAGAAAGTTTGAAAGCAAACTATCATCATCCCTCGTCATCTTTAGTAAGTTAATCTTCTCTAATACTCCTGCCAATTATTGATAAGCTCTGTGGAATTAATAATTTTAGGAATACTCTAAGAAAGGAGTTATTTATTGATAATCAGATACTTCAATTTTATAGAGCAACTTTTTTTTTTTTATCTAATAATTATAGTTTTAATTTAATTCTCAGCAATATTTAAGGAGCTAAATACCAGAAATGATTCCATTTTTTGAACTTTAAGTGAGCAATTTAAAGGTTTTTAGCAAATTTAAGCTAACTCAATAAATATATGTGACCTTATTTCTCAAAAAAAGAGTCATCAATGACAAAATCTACAACTCGGCAAAGTCTCAACTTTTGATTTCTTGACATTATCTCTTCAAAATGCTTCAAACTATGTTCTTTTAGAAGCCCATCCAATTATTTGATTCTTCTAACCTTCGCTATAAGGTTATTATTTTAATGAATATTTGATTCATTCACTCTCTTTATTTCAGAATGAGAAAGCTTTAAAATTTTATTTATTAGCAACTCAAATGTGAGGAATCTATAAACTTCAAGTCTTAAATATTTAGGCAAAATAAGTTTGATATTCTTTCCTGCTTTAATTTTAGAGAGCCTTGAAAAATCTAGTCGAATTTCATTATTTTGAGTATTTTCATTTGAAATCTCAGAGAAAGAACAACCCATTTTATCAAATAAATATTTTGAAATCTTTATGAATTGAAAAATAATATTATAAAATAAAAAGAATAAAATAAAGAACTATACTATAATAGATCTTCGAAGATGACTAGATGGTTTTATTTACAAAATGTACTGTCTAAAAGGAATTTAATTTAATCAAAATTGTTTCTCAATTCAGAATCTTTAGATTTGAAGTTCTCTAAATTATCTCATCTTATTGGCTCAAGTTTTAATTTTATAAAAAGGAGCATCGATTTTTATGGTGAAATATGTCTAGCTGTAAATAAGATGCTCGCTTTCCGAATTCTTCAAATACTACTTCGAGTCCTATAATTAGGGAATTAAAATAGAATTTATATTGTCACTATAATAAAAACTAATCATCTATACGAAACTATCATTCTCATAATTCTATATTTATTCTATCTCAATGCTTATTTTCAGCCTCTAAATGCTCATTTCATATTACTTATTGATCTTTTTATCCTATACACTTCCCTTTATAAGAGTTAGAATCATATTCTTTAATTATTCAGACAAAATTTTAAAGTTTTTTAATATTTTTATCAAATTTTTAAATTTTAAAGTTAACAAAAGGGGGAAAATTATTTCCTTTTCATTTATTCCTCTTAAATTAAGAAAATATAAATTCGTCGTTTTCTCTGGGAAAGTATTAATTTCCCTATTATTTCACTAATTAATTAGTACTAAAGTTTTAATATTCTAAATACTTTAAGAATTTGAAATTCTTTGTAATCTATATATTGCTTTTTGCAATTAATTCTATTAATTTTTATCTTGTAATTAGTGATCTCAGATAAATTCGACTCTGCGATTATGTCTATCTCTGTTTTAGAAACATTTTATATTTTCTGAACTATCACTTTAAAACTGAGGTAACTATAAATCAGAAGCCTCAAATTCTTTTGAAGCTTCGGTCTTTATATTCTAGGAGCTTCATTTCTTTATTGAAAATCTAAGTTAAACAAATTTAATTGTTCCCAATTCGCTTGAAAAGATTGTGCGCAACCCATTTATAAATAAATTATTTATAATATTATAACAAATACATATCACCATAATACTTAGATGGTTAAACATTTAAAAGTTAATTTAAAATTTCCGCGTTAATAATTAATAAAGCTCATACTTCCTTTATGTTATTGCATTAAATTTTGATTTAATTTAAGCACTCTCCTTCTTAGTTTAAATAGCTAAGTAATATTCTGAAATATTCTTTATCAACTTCACCCAACTAAGCTATTATGTTTTCTTCAATTTTAACTCTCTCTGCTGGATACTTTTAGTAAATTTTATACCCTCTAAAACTATTTTTACCCTTTATTTTAAACTTATATTGGTATAAAGTTAAATTTTTACTATGAAATCTAGATATTTCCTATTTATATATTGACTTTCAGATTTTTGTGCAATTTTTAAACAAAATTAAATTATTAATATTGGCAAATTAGTTTTTATTCAATAAATATAAAAATTAATTTTATTTGCTTTTGTTTTTCAAAAATAAACTCGAGTAATTTATAAAATATTAATAGAATAAGTGAAAAAATAAATAATGAGTAAAATATTCATTAAATGTAATATTTTGCTTTCCTGCTTATAAACGTATAAAATGGTAAATATATAATTTATAAAAAATATTTTCTTAAATGTTTTTATATTTTTTCTTTAGAATTGGTTTATAAATATATAATTTTGCATATAAAAAAGTAAATTAGTAGTATATTTTAAATTCTAATTTAATTTTTATTGAATTTATTTTAATTAAAAGACTAAAATCTGAAGCTCATGAAACCAAAGTGGCTTTGGTAAGTGGATGAAGCCATTTATCAATTCCTCCTCTTTATTTGATCTTTCTTGATACAATCATATTCAGTTCTCTATCTTTAAAGCGTTGCCAACATGTAAAAAATGATTGATTAAATAAAGGATAGCTCTAAAATCATGCGAAAAATGAAGTTATTCCCAAGTGTGAGTTAATCAAATTCAACCATTGGTATTGCAAAACATATCTGGTGCCTCAAGTGAGGATGTCTAGTTAAAAGACTCGAACACTGGTCATTTTTTACTTGAAAATGACTCCGCAAATTTCCATTTCTCGGTGAAGGCATCTATCATTTTTAATTTCTAAGTCGAACAAACTTAGTTGTTATTATTAAAATTAGAGGACCCTATCTTAACAGCGACATCATGAACTGTAACGTGTCTGGTAGTTTCTTAATCTATACATGTATTTTATATATGGCAAGAGGGATTTTATATTCCTCTTAATTACTGAATTGTTATTGAACAATATAGCTGATGATAAAGTCCAGGTCAAGCTAAGTTTCTAAAGTTAGGTACTTTATTTCTAGATATTCGAATTCATCAGAGTAGTTCATATTCGCTCTTCTACTGATCGCAAAGAATATATTTTCAAATATTACGATAATGGATTTAATTTTAGAGTTTTAAAAAATAACTTACATTAAACATTGATGATTACTATATTTATCAAAATAAAAAAGGAAATTAATATTCATAAAAATTATACAATAAAATTATGTATAAAATTATAATATAATTTTTAAATTATAAGAATTAAATAATTTTGAAGCTTTAATAAAACTTAAATTAATTGCTAAAGAAGCAATATTGATTTTTCAGTTCTTAGGGTGGTATTAAAATGAAGATTTAAACTTAAATAAAGGAATTTCAGATGTTTAACTTCTTCAATGTAACTCAAATACGTAGGAATATGAATGTATTGATCCTTATCTTCCTTAAAATTCATGCTTAAGGATTGCAAAGAATCTAAGCAACCTTATATTAACTAAATCAAAAGCTGATTAATCAACATTTTTATGTTACATTATGCAGAGCTACAGGTTCTATAATTTGTGGAAAATATTTTTGAATTTATCTCCGATTATAAGTTTTGAAATATTACCTGAAATCATGTAAGAAAATATAAAAATTAAATGGCAAATAAAAAAGAAATTATAGTAATTCTAAGGGTATTTTATTTGTAACATAAAATTAGATTTCGACCCTTCTCCTAGAGTTTAAATATTCTCCCCTTAATACAATGAATTTAGTTTTATTTTTAAATTCATTATTTCATTAAAATTTAGCTATACTTAACTGAGTTTATTTTAACTGAAGATTAGAGCACTTAAAATTCTTGATAGTGCCTAAGTGCTGCTTTATAATTTCAAGATCAATTTAAACTACACAGCTTTTAAGTTTAAGGTGCTTAACAACTTTAAATCAATTCTACGAAATCAGAAGTGCCAAAAATTATATTTTCAAATGTGCATCTCTAAATTAACTGAGTAAATCGAAATGGTAGCTTTGTCACATAATCATGGAATAAATTCAAATAGGATGTCTTAAAATTCAATATTTTTAGCCTCTTATATCTTTAAAAGATAAAATCTAAAATGATAGGCCCTCCCGATTCAATTAAAGATTTATTTAATTCAAATTCTATAGAATTGCAAAGCATTAGTTTCTTATCTTACTTAATTTATTCTAATTATAGAGTAGAAAAATTCTAGGGGAATAAAAATATAATTTATTGTAATCTTACTAATTCCATCTCATCTTTTCTTAGTACAGAAAATACGATGTGAATTTCATTGTAATAATTTACATTTATTTCCCCAAGAATTATAAGCAAAGATAATTTTTCGAAGACATGGGCATTAAAATTGAAAAATTAAATTTATAAGACTTCTAGAATAAATGTGAATCTTTAATAAAAAATAAAGCTAAATTTTTTTAGCTAAAATTTGAATAGAGCTGTGATTTAATTTTTTATATAATTTATTCTTTAATTCTTTAAAATTCTTTGTAATCGAGGTATTGTTTCTAACATATAATTCTTTTGATTTTTACCTTATAATTATTAATCTGGGAGATATGTGATTAAGCGATTAAATCTATTTCTTTGTTAGAGATATTTATTATTTTATTGACTATCACTTTGAAACTAAGGTAACTATAAATCAGAAGTCTCAAATTCTTTTGAAGCTTTGGTCTTTATATTCTAGGAGCTTCTTGTCTTTATTAGAAGTCCAAGTTAAACAAATTTAATTGTTCCCAATTCACTTGAAACGATTGTGAGCATCCCATTTTATAAATAAATATTATAACTTAAACATCTCAAAATATATTTTATAGTTAAATATTTAAAGATAAATTCACATTAAAATTAATTAAAGGTCATATTTCTTATAAAAAACAGCATTTAATTTCAATTCTTGCAATTTCGATTAGCTGTTTGTTCATTCTGCTTATGTTAATTTAGAAATAATCTTCTTTTGTATCTTAATTTCTCTGCTTGTATATTATGCCTTCCTGAATTTTTAAATTTAAAAGACTTTCAATGAAAAGTATAGCCCTTTAATGCTTTCTCAAAAAATTTTAATAAGAGGTTTAATTTTTAAATTTTTTCTCTAAAAAAATTTTTTAAATTAATTTTAATTTTAAGAAAAACGATTTTCCTGTTAAAGTATTCTCCATATTTAAATAAATTAGAAGTTCAGCTAAATCTATTGTATCTCTTTTTTTAAATGAAAATTCATTGTCTATTTTTAAGTTGATTTTTTTTGGAAAAAGCGCTAAATTTCAAATTTTAAAAAAAATTTTAAAAATTTTTTTAAAAATTTATAATTTTAAAATTTAAAAAATTTTATCAATGAAATAAATTATTTTTTTTTAAAAAAATTTAATTTTAAAAAAATTCTATTATTTTAATTTAAAAATAGGACAACATTTTTTTTTTAATTTTTTAATCCATTATAAACTCCTCTTTAATTTCTTTACTTAAATTAGTTTTTTATTATTTTTAAAAGATGGGGGGGGAATGCAATCCCCCTTTAATTTTAATTTCAAAATTTTCGATGATTTTTTTGAAATTCTACTACAATTTAAGTTTATTTTAAAAGAAATTATTGTATTAAAATATCCTCTTTTATAAAATTATTTTTCCTTCTCTCGTATCATTATAGCAGAACTAAAAATGATGGTAATTGAAATTCCTGATATCTCTAATTAAATTTCATATTACGAGATAGCAAAAAAAACCCTTAAGCTCTTTTTCTTTAAATATTTTTAAATCTTTAATGTTCCATTAATGAGGGAAAATTCTTTTTTTTTTTTTAAATTATAATTTCTTCTTTTAATTTATAGAATCTTAATTCTAAAATCACTTCACTAACATAAAATTGCAAAAATTAGAATACAATTGCTAGGGTTTCTTAAAACACCACTTTTAAAGCAAAAAAAAAAATAATAAATTGAAAAATTAAAAATTTTTTTTTTTAAAAAAAAAAAACATTGATATCTAAAATATAAGATTAGACTCCCCAAGATTTTGCTTTACAAATTTGATGATTATCTAGCAATAAGCTTAAACAGCTACTGCTATTATTTAGCTTTGAGTTATTTTAATCTTAAATTCTCTTCTTCCATGAATTATAATTGCTTAACAAAATATAGCATCTCACTTTATAAATCTAGCCTTCCTTTAAAATGCAATTAAAACTTGTAATCTATTATATAGATGCCTCTAAAATTGATCTCTCAATTTATTGATCTTCCTTATTTAATTTAAAGTAGAGATAATTTATCTTTTTAAAATGCATAAATAAAATTATATAACTTAAGGGAATTAAACAAAACTTAAAGTTTTTTGCAAAAAAATTAGGGATAAATTTCATAAATAGCATTTAAGAAATCTATAAATTAGAATTTGATTAATTATGATGAACTAATTATCATAAAAAGAAGAGAGGAGAATTAAAAAAAATTTTTTTCTTTCTATACTGAGGGGCCTAAATGATTCATTAAAAAATATAGCACCCAAGATAGGTTCTTAAATGGATATATAATTAGAAGTTTAAATAAGAAGGGCATAATTGTTTGCAATCCTTCTGTTTATTTCATCATCATCATCATTATCATGATTTATCATTTTTAATTTAAATAATTTATATATGCATACAAACATCAAAACTTCATGCAAAGGTGGTGTAATATTAATAAATATTATTTAGATATTAAAATTTAAATATTTTACTGAAAAAAATAATAATAATACTTAAATTTAGCCAGATATAAAACATTTCTAACCTCAAATTATGAAGAGTAAATAAAAATCAATTTTAAAATTATGATATTCTATTTTATTAAGAAATATTTTTCTTCCATCATTAAACTTGAGAATTTTTTATTTATTCATTGTAAGATTAATTTTGAAATGAGTGCTTAAATGATTAATTATAAAATAAATCTTTCTCTTTGATATTTTTCTCATTTTTTCACAACTTTAATTATCCGATATAACAAGTCCAGAGGAAAATAGTTTTTTTAGTGAGATAAGGTAAAAGTAAATGACATATGTTAAGGGATTAAAAAAATTTTTTTAAATTATTTTAATTATTTCCATATAATTTTTTTTGTAAAAATCTTTTTTAAAAAAAATTATTCAAAATTTATTTAGAATTTTAAATTAAACTTTTAAAATTAAATAATTCAAAAATTTAAATTTTAAATTTTAATTTTATAATATATTCAAGTACATTTATCAAATAAATATTTACAAGAGAAATTTTTACAACTTTTTAAAAATATTTTAAAAAATTTTAAATTTTTCCATCCTCCAAAGATTATAAATCAGATTTTATTAAAATAGAAAATGCTAAGAAATAAATAACCATAAAATTATGGTATTTTAAATTGCTAATTCCCTACAAGAAAATTAGCTTAATAAACTTCCTTAAAATAATAATCATCAGAACTTATGGCAAGCTTAGGATAGAAAATATATCTAGAAAACTTCATCATTTTCCTCCTCTCCTGTCATTAAATCTTGTTTCATATTTTATTAAACTATCCTTATAATTTTTTTGGAAATAAATTTTTTTAATTTTAAGCTAACAATAACTGTGACTTTATTTATGCTTGACAAAATTATTTTTAAATTAATTCTTCGCTATATTAAGGGAGCTAAAATCTCATAATCTTTCCATTCATGAAACCTTAAGTGGACAATTTGAAGGTTCTTAGCAAATTTTAGCTTGCTCAATAAATATATAGGACCTTATTTTTCAAAAAATTGGTCTGTTATTGTATAATCAAGAATCAAACAAAGTCTTAATTCTTGATTTCTTGACATAAGTATTTCAAAATGTTTTAATGCATAATCTGTTAGAATGCCATTTTAATTTTTGAAATTTCATATTTTAAATGTGAGGTTGTTTGTATAATGAATATTAGATTCATAAACTATTTTGATTTCTGTGCGAGAAAGCTTTAAAATTTTAGTAATCAACAACTAAAATGAGAGGTGTCTATATATCTCTATTCTTAAATATTAAGGAAGAGTTAATTTGAACTTTCGTTATTTTTTACTTTCAAAAGCTCTTGAGACATCTAGCAATATTTCAGTATTCTGCTTATTTTCATTTTAGATTTGAGAAAAAGAGCAACCCATATATTTATTGGACTATTTTAAAAGTCTGAATTAATTTAAAGTATTATTATAATATATTAAACGAGTAAATTTCAAGAGTTTAATCCTCTATTAATAAATATAAATATATCATAAATTTCTTAAAATAGATATAGTATAAAAATTAATCTTTTAGAAAATTAATTCGATATCATTGTTCATAAAAATAGTGGCTTTATATTTCAATTTCTTGCAATTTTTATTTTTTTCTCATTAATTTTACTGAGGTTAATTTAGAAAAATTCTTATTTTTTATCTGCATTTATTTGTTTGTAAAGGATGTCTTCCTCAATTTTAATTTTAGAAAGTGGCTTTTAAACCAAAATCATATAACCTCACCACGGATTGTCTGCATAAAATAGCTGAATCAAATATCAAGCGCCTGATTCTAAACATGGTTTTGGTTAATAGAATTGCACTAACTTTAATTTTTATGATAAAATAGTTGGGTTTCTCTTCAAATACTTTTTCTAATTTTTAAATCCTCTAAAAGTTAATAAAGATCTATTAAACTATCGTTTTCTTCAAATTCGATTTCCAATTACACTGTTTCTTCTTGACTGGATCTCCGCTAATTGAGAGCACTCACAATCTCAAATAGTATTGACCAATATAAAACAAAAATTAAATTTAAAATGCATTTATAATACCTAATTAAAATATAAGTTCAATTTTAAATTCTTAAATTTTAAGCAGATTTATAGTTCATTGTTAAAATCAAAGTACAGTTATTGTGCTTGTAAAAAAGCGTATTAAATTTAAAGAAATTTCAGTCATGTTTATTTAAAATAAAATGTTTCTGGGGCAAATTAAATAGAATCATCATTTTTTAATATGGACTTAAAATCTTCTAGCGAGATTAATTAAGTGCATTTTGATACGACAGTTTAGGTCCTCAACAAAAATCCACAAACTCTTCAATTAAAATATCTAATATCATATTCTGATGATAATCAGTCAAGATAGGGTTTAGATTTGTTACCACTTGCCATGCCTAAATTAATTGCTTACTAATCTCTACATCAAACTCCAAAATTTACTTTAATTGTAGAGATTTCTCTAAATTTTAATCTTCAAACAAAATTACATTGAAAAACATTGAGTGACGTCAAATATTTATACAATTTGGACTTAATTAACTCAGTAATTAATCTATTCAAAGTTTACTAATGAAGCACAACATCTCACCTTAAAAATTGTCAAAAAATATTCAGCCAAAATTTATATTTAATATATTTAAATTTAATTAAAACCAATTTTAAATTAAAAAAAAAAATTTAAAAATAATTGAATAAAATAAAAATTTAATTTTTTAATTATTATCATTATATTCGAATTTTTAATCCCTTTTGTGTAGGAACCCTGTTCAAAATTTTAAACAAAAAAATTAAAAAAAAAAATGAAAAAAGGGGAAATTTTTTATTGAACGCAACAAGTTCACTGCTGAGTAGTTGTAGAGATAATTAAAGAGAAAACTCACATTAATTTTTGATGAGCTTTCGAACCCTCTGTATATCAAAGGGATCTGGCAATATTTCAACTGCCACAATGGTGTAACTCTTAGCTTATTAATTTAATTAATTTTTTTTTAATTAAAATCTCAACTATAGTTTTTTTATCCATGAATAAAAGCTTGAAACTCTAAAAAAAAATATGAAATTCTTTACTAATTGATTTCAAAATTTAACCTTTCTATTTTTTATTATCCGATTTTATAATTATTGAAATAATTCATATTTTTAAAAATAAAATAACTTTATCTTTTTTTTTTTCCTTTATCATTAATGATCTATCAATAACAGCTTGCAATCATATATTTTGTCTTTGCTTTGATTGAAATGGATCTTGAAATATAGCAGAGAATCCATAAACTATAATTGTCTAATAAAGATTATAATTTCGCTATTTAAGTCAAGGTTCCCTTTAATATGCAACTCAAATTTTCTAATATTGCTTTTGGTAACATTTATTATGGATCTTTCAACTAAATTATCACTTTTACTTAGTTAGAAGCTGAGATATTTAACTTTCTTAAATATGCATTAATGATAAAATTATTTTAAGGGAATTCAAATTCTCCTAATGTTAATTAAAAAAAATCAAATGTAAAATCTAGTTTAATCAATTTCATTTTATATACTTTACGAAAAACGGTTATTTTTTTAATGTGTTTATAAGAAAACAAATTTTCTGAGATTCAAAAAACTCACGAACTGCAAAATATTTTATTTACAATAAAAATTCTCTCTTAGAAATTAAAAAATAATTTATTAAATCTTTAAAAATCTCAGAGACATTTTCTTCTATCAATCCTTAAGATATACTTATCAATCATCTATGATCATACGATGTTCTATTTATTTTTTATATTAATATGCATTCAAATCTAAAGATGTAAATGAAACTTGGTAAAATATTCTTAAAATTTATTTTAAAATTAGTTTAAAGCATACAATAATAACTGATATAATTATTTATTTAAAATATAGAAATTATTGTTTTGGTGTATTTATAATGTAGCCATTTTTTCCTTAAAAATAGTTAGGCCATGAAACGATACTGGTCACAAATAATGGCTGCTAGTCGGAAAGGAAACTAAAGTAATGGAATATTAATTTAAAAATGAAATTATAAATAAGAAACGACGAAATAATCTTGTTTAGAATTTTTATTCTTTATTTTAATCAAATTTCTTTCTATATTGAATTAAGAATCAAAAGTTTTGAAGCTTTTGCAAGTTAATCCGGCATTAAAATTCAAGCTTAAAGAATTTATTTGGTTAAATTCTACGTTTAAAATGCATTTTTCTAAAACAAAGCAAAACACATTTTAGAAGATTTAGAAAATCTAGTTCTAATTTAACGTGACATTTTAAAAAACGCAGGTGAGCTTTCTGAATCCTTAAAATATTATCAAAGGTACTAAAAATTAGTAGAACTTCCATTCTTGAAATTATAAATGCACAGCTCTAAGGTTTTAAGCATATTTTAGCATAGTTAATAATTATAAATGGTTGGAACTATCTATAAATGAGTCATTTATTACGAAATCAAGAGTGCTACATAGTCTTAACTTTTGATTTCTTTACATTAGCATTTCAAAATTTTACAAATTTTTATTGGTTAGAGACTCATAATTTGCTTTGAATATTGAAACTTTAGCAATTAAGTTCTGAATTTTATGAATTTGTGATTCTGTAACTATTTTAATTTCTGTGTGTGATAGCTTTAGAATATTTGTAACTTGCAGTTTAAAATTGAGAAATCAGTATATTTCAATTCTTAAATATTTAGGCAGAGTCAATATCGACTTCTGCATAGCTTTACTTTTTGTGGTTCTTGCAAACCCTTAGTGAATTTTTTTATTTCGTAAATTTTATTCTGAAATCTTTGAAAAAGAGCAACGCATTTTATAATTTATTTTTTTAAGTCTAAAAGAATTTTAAACTATTATTATAAATAAAAATGAGTAAGTAAAATCGAATAGATATAAAATTAATTGATTTTTTAATTTACAAATGTGTTTTGAATGTTCAAAAATTAAATTCAATATTTAATTTTTTTAGAATCCTTCAGGAATTTATTAAAAAATTAGTTTTTGGGAATTAGATTAAAAGAAAGGGTCGCTGATTACTATACTTAATATTCTGCATATTTGGAACTTCCGATACCTATAAGATTTAATATTTATTCTGAGCATATTTGAAGTCACATTGTTTGAATTCTAGTTTTGAATAAGACAGCCTCATCTTTAAAGTTACCTGTCTTTTAAATATCTAATTTAAACAGCATGTAGTTAATTTTGAAATTAGAAATCTTGGGAATCTTCGTCATTATTGTTTCAAAGGTGAGGTATCTATATATTTCTAGTGTGGCAAACTTTGGAATTTTAAGATTTCATGATAGTTTAAAATATAATTGAATTCGCCACGTTTTGTAAATGAGGATTTTTGATTATTTTCATCTTCTAAGATTTGATTTTTATAATGATCTTCCCATCTATTTCCTACTTTAGTGTGGATAGTTAAAATATAATTAAAACCGTAATCCTAATGTCAGGATTAATTAAAAAGAATTATAAATCATAATTAATATTTGCAGGTAATTTATTAGGAAGGAAGGACCAATTTTGATTTCTACATTTTAAAGATAATCTTTTCAATTTTTAAAGTAATGTCATTTTACCCTTATAATAACACTTTTACTTTACTATTTAATTTGATGATTGTATTAAGTCGAATTTGTCTAAATAAATCTCTCATGATCCGTTAAATAAATTGATTTCTAATTATCTAATTAAGAATATGAAATGCCTACAATTTTATCATCATTTTATTAATTTTAAAATATTATTATAAAATTATTTATCAAAATAAATTTAAGGATTCAAAGTTGTGTCAATATATAAGAATTTCAGAACTTTTAATAACTATCATGGATTTTTGATTGGCTTTATTATTGGTAGGATTTAACATAAATAAATTATTCAAAGCTAAAATATTAAAAGCATTTAAGAATTTGGTTAATACACGTTAAATTATTTAACTTTCAAGCAATTAAAATTTTGTATTATTTCTATTTTGAACTTGCTACTTAAAATTAATTGAACTTTCAACTGCTTTATTTTATCTTTATATATTTTATATAAAAATAGATTTTCAAATGAATTTGTCTTATATTAATTTTTGAGACATTCATTTAATACCATTTTAATTTTTTAATTTAATCTTACTGCTTATAAATGGTATTCTCTTCAATTCTTACTTCCTCATACTGCTGTTTTGGTCTCACTTTGATTTAAGATGGCTTTTTACCATCATGGTTGTAATAATTTATAATTTTTTGAGTTTCAAAGTAGTTTTAATTTATTAAAATTTCATCTGCTTTTATATTTATTTTATAAAGTTACCTTTCATCGTCAAACGATTTTTAATTTTTTATATCTTTTAAAAATTCGTGCAGATCTATACAACTAATCACATTTTCTAAATCTATTTCTAAAAAATTAGGCTTTTGATCAGATAAGCATTCTATTTCTCTTAATTATAATTGATTCATAAGTCGAGAGAGTATAATAAAACTATAATCAAAAACATGAATGAATATGTCATTTGAATTTTAGTTCTCCTTTAACATAATTATTCTAAGATGCTTTAAAATAAATTTTAGTATTCCTTGGGCTAATTTAATGCTTGCTTCAGATAATATTTAGCCTCCAGAAATATTAAAGAGGATGTTTTTCTTCTATATTTTTCCTTACTTTCTTAGTAGTGATTATATTCTTTCTTTGAGGCTCATTATACGGAAATAAACGTAGCCAGATAAAGAAAAATGAATTTATTCTAAATTTTTAATTTCTTCTAAAAGCCGATGAAAAAAATAAATTATCTTTATTGATAAAAGTAATGAGAAATTTAGCATTTTATTTGAGAAAATACACGATTAAAAAGAATGCGAAGACAATAAATTGACTCGAGGGAAATCATTATTAGAGATTAAAAATTTCACCTTCAATTAAAATTTATCTATAATAAATTAGATAGTCCTATTACTTTAGTATCTTTGTAAATTTCTAATTTTATATACTTTAGTTTCTTCAATTTAGAAACTTAAAAAATATAATATTCAAGGTCTATTTGTTGTAGATTTCCATAATTAAAGTATAGAAGAAATTTATTTACAAAAAGGAAATAAAAAAGTACGAAATAGAATTTTATTTATTTAAAATAACTTATTGTGTGGAAATAATACTCATCGAAGTATTCTTCATCAAAATAAGTTTATATAAAAACAAATATGTTCTAAAAAAAACAAAATAACTTTATCGGGCCTAACAATAATATATCAACAAATTATATTTTATAACACTTAAAAATATTACCTTAATGATTTTGTCTTTAAATTAATTTCACTTTCATATTAAATTTCATAAATATAAGAGTAAATCTTTCACATTATCACTGCAAGTTTCTAGTATTTGTCTCTCAATCTATTAATCTTTTTATTTAAAGTAAAGAAATAAGAAGACTACTTTGTTTAACATAAATATAATTAAATTAAATTAGATATTTAAAAATTAATGTTGAGGCCCACTATTCTTTTTTAATTATTTCACTGCTTCCTTGAAAATCATTAGCAATTATACTCTTTCTCTTAATGTCTTGAATCACTCAGCATCGATCAAGACATGAAATATCAGCCTGATTAAGATGCTATCTAGATATTAAAATTTGCAAATCATTCAACTTTTACTGTATTTCTTTCGTTTTCTACTGTTTTTAAAAAATGACAAAAATCAATATTAGACTAACTCAAATTTAAATGATAAATTATTTAGATTGCGCTGAGATTTTTGACAGATCAACAAGATTTGAACAGATCTTATATTAGAACAATCCATTTTTGTCAAAAAAAGAATAGTGGTAGACTGAAATAAATTTATTTTTACATATACCCTAAAGGGTGCATTTATTTCTTATAATTATTTTTAATTAAATATTTTCGGGGAATAAAAATAATAATTTAGACCACCTAAGAAAGAAATAAGATTTTGAGGGCATATATGAAATTTCACAAATTGATATCAATTCAATATTTAGACAAAAAATCTTGACTTTTATTATAAATTCAAGTGAAAATAAAATGATGAAAGGAATCCCAAGATAATGATCTTCAGATAATTATATTCTATCAATATAGCAAATTTCCTCACCTATTTATAACCTTTGAAGATTCATCATCTGTCATCTATTAAAATTTCATTATTTTTAATTTAAAACATGAATTTGAAATCACTGAAATCTTTTAAATTATTGCAAAAATCAAGTTAAAAAATATTTATTCAATAACTTATACAATTTTATTTTAATTTTAATCTTCTTTAATTAATTTTTGACTTATTTTATCGAAATTTTATGATCAAATGTAAATAGATATCTTTGTCATTCATAAAAATACCAAAAGAAAATATTATTAATCCTATATGAAAATTTTGTCCTAAAATACAAAATGGATTAATAATAATTTATATTTTAATTTGATTTTGTCAATAATGAAATTGTTGCTGCGTAAAGTGATTTGGAAACATTTAATTTCTTCATCATTTATTTAATTTTTATCGATAGACTCTTTCTTCAAACTTACAATGCATTCTCTTAGATTTAAGTATTAAACGGTTTTGGTTATTTGTAAGATCTAATTTTCATTTAAGCAAACCTTTTCTAATGTGCAATGCAATAAAAATTTACCTCTTCTTTCTATTATAGTTGAGAATTCATTTAAAAATTAAATTAATTCATAGTTAATAAAGAATGGATATAATGTCTATCATTTTAGCTCTATTAATTTATTAATTATTTTACCAAGTTATTTAATATTCAAAAATGGTTTTTAATTTTAGCAATCTATGCGACGGCTCTCATACCAGAGTTCTCTACTGTAAAAATTTAAGAAAAATTATACATTTAAATTTTTAAATTTATTGTCCTTTCTTAAAGAAAAAGGAATTTGTTTAGTTATTGAAAACCTTTGAGATCTAAGATTATATATTATTTTTTATTTGATAACATATTTCATCAACTTCATAATTATTTTAACTAAAGAATAAGATTTATTACAATTCTAAACCATATTTAAGGGATAAAAATTAAGTAATGGCTCCAGTCGAAAAAATCTATGAGGAGCAAATCCAGTCGTTTAGCATTATTTATCAAAGCAAATAAGTAAACTGAGCCAAGAGATTCTAATAGTTATTAAGTAAAAACAATTTAAATTGTTTTACATATTCTCAACTTCTGATTTCTTTGCATTAGTTCATCAAACTTGTTAATATTTTGGTAACTTATAACCTCAGTATTTTTTTTGAATTTATAAATAATCTCCTACAACTGATCTCAGTCATATGTGGTGCATTCATATACAATATTTATTTCAGAGTGTGAGAGTTTAAGTATCTTAGAAACTAGCTCTTCGAAAGTGAGATATTGGTAGATCTCATTTCTTACATATTTTGGAATATAAATTAATGGAAATGGTTTCAAGATCCTCTCCTTAATTTAATTTTGAGATATTTATTTGACCTCTTGTTAGCTTTTGTTTTTAAAGAGTGAGAGAAATTCCTAGCTTGGAAAGGATTCATTCTTTTAAAATGTCTAAGTAGCTCCCATTCTTTCAAATTTATTTTTGGGAGGGGAATCTTTGTTGAATATTTTGAATTTAATTTTTGATACCTAACTATTGGAAATTTATATTTTTTTACCTCATTAGTTTTCCTCTCAAATTATTGGAGATAAAGAAATCACAAAGATTAAGAATTAAATATAAAATAATTTTAAATTAATCTGTCTTTAAAAAATGAGTTATTTAAGCTTTTTTTTGTTAAATTACAATATTTTTAGACTCAATTATATGTGTGTGTTAAATAAAAATGTGAGAAATCAAATTCTCTTAAAGCACAATTAAATAGAACTACAGACATTTAAGGCTATTCAAAAAAGATCTTTTTTAAGGATAACAAATTTAAAGCAAAATATTTGTTCAAGAATGTTACAATATTTAGAGAAAACATTTTTTTTTATATTTTTTTCTCAATCGGAAAGCTTCAAGATCATTTCTATATTTTAAACTAAATCTAAAAATAATTTTTAATAAAAATTAACACTCATTGTTTAGAGAAAGTACCCAAATTTTATTATAAAAATAATTGCATTATTTATATTTAGGTATTTAAATACTCTTAAATAGTATTTATAATTATGATTTCCATTTTAAACTTAAATTTTGACTAACTTAATTTAAGAAAAAATATTAAAATATGAATTAACGAATTTAAGAGGAAAATAAAAACAGCCTTTGGGCGGCTTTAATAAAACACATGAATGATTACCTCCTAAATAAAAGTTTCTGCAAATTGTGTCACTATTAAGACAATAAAGGAAAGTCTTCCTACTGCATTTTATTGAAGCAACAAGGATGAAAGGTAGAATTGAAAATACAGAATACCATACCAGCACTCTCTTCGAGTATTTTGCATCTGTTAAACAAACCAAATCTAAAGAACTTCAAGAATTTGGTTTTAAATTTTATGCTGTTGGCCTCTCCATCTAAAGAGAGGTACTTTATTCCAGATAATATGGGCAAAGACTTAGAAGTTATTCTTGATCTCCCATGATTTCGAAGCTTATTATAATCCAAGCTTCTCACATCTTTTACCTATAAATACTAATTATAAATAAACCTCTAGGGTGATCCTCTCTGATCCAAGACATTAAGCAATATACAATTGAGCTTCCTTTCCATAACAAAGACGAATTTTTAACTAAATCATGCATCTTAGATTATAACTATAAATAATAAATTTTAAAATCGCAATATTTGCATATTTAACATCATTAAATAATATTTTAAAAATTACTTATTGAGTATTTACCAAATTAATTGAAGTTTTGACAAGATTTTCATTTTATAAGAGATTAATTACTTTTAATTGTAATCTTGCATTTTAGATAAGGTATATTATTGGCAATATTGCAAAAATAAATAAGAGAAGCATTAAGTAATTATTAATATTGATTTAAGTGAGTAAGAATATCTGGTTATAAAATATTTACCACCCTTATCGTAATAAAGTTTCTTATTCAGTTTATATCGTTCAAATCAGAAACACTACCCAAAACTCCAAGAGGTAATGAAGAAGCTTATTTTTCTAATCGAGAAAGATATAAAATCCAAGTTTTATTAAAGAGCTGTAATGTTAAAACTTCTTTCCAATTTGATATAAGAATTAACTGAATTTTTTCTCAATTATTCATTGATAATTTCAATTTAACATTCATTTTTATTTTGAATTCCATTAATATTAATTCTTGAAATATTAATTTAAAACCACTTTAATTTTGTTCTCTCATCTTTCTATTGATAGATTATACCCTCTTCAATTCTAACGTGTTCATAAGATTGATTTGGCCGCACTTTGATTTAACAAATTTATGCTTTCCTATCTTAAATTTATTCGTTAATGAATCCCTATATTTGAAATTGCTTTGAATCAATGAAAATTTCATCCACTTCTAATTTGATTTGATAGCAATATCTATCTTTCATAAGAGATGAATCTGCCCTTATCTCATTTAAAAATTTGTGAAGATCTATACAATGAGTAACATTTTTAAACAATATCTTAAAGATTTCAAAATCTTGTTCTGATGAGCGCTCAAATTTTCTTTATTAAACTTAACTTACAAGTTTGAAAAGTATTATAAAACCACAAACATAAACAAAAGATAATTAAATGAAATAATTTGACATTTAATTTTTAGGAAGTAAATAATTGAAAAGGAAATAGTTATATTCTATAAAAGTTAAGTGTAAAATTTTCTTTATCCAATAATTAATGTAAATAATGCTTGCATCTCGATAATTTGACCTTAATTTACCATGCTACGTTTTCGATGCTATTCACTGTAAAGGTAAACAAATTTATTTTTTATTAAAAAAACAAATTCAGGATGACAATCTTAAATCATAAAGAGGTAACATCCCAAATTTCTCTTTATAAAAATATAAGACCAGTTGTTATAATCTATTAAAGCAAATAGTAAATAAAATATTTTTTTCTCTGAATAAGAATAAGAAAATTTAAGTATCTAGTTTTATAGACCAATTTATCTTTGCAATAAAAAAAAATTATTTCTTATAAAATACATTTTAACTCTTGAGAAATTTAAATTTTATATGTGAGTTTGATATTATTTTATAGCCCAATTAAAATCTGTCTATAATTTATTAACTTGTGTTTGTGTACCTATTATATTTACTTTTTTCTAAATATTCAAGCTAAAGGATCTAAGATTTCTCATTTTTGACACCTAGGAGATAAAATACTTAATGACTTCTATTTTAGGATGTTGATAGTTAAATTATTAAAGGAAATTAAATGAAGACAGGAAAATAAAATTAACATAAAAGAAGCTTTCAATATTTAATATCAATTTTTCAAAAGTATTAAGAAGCTCTCAATAAAATGGTATCTTACTGTTTCTTCATACATGATTTACAAGCTTTGAAACTCAAATAGGTAAAATATTTCTTAAATTAATATTTCATAATTTTACCCGTTTACAAAAGAAACATTTTAATTTATTTACTTTAATCGATTTTATTTTCTAATTTAATTTCAATATATAGAGTTATTTCCTTATCTAACCTAGCAAGTATCTAACATTAATTTTTCAATTTATTAGTCTGGTTTGTAAAACTTATAAAGACAATATTCTATTTTACTAAACATGCAATTAATTATATAAACTTATTAATATTTTGCTTTTATCATATTCAGGGCCTCGAGAAAAACGATAGCTATTTTTGTTCTGGGAAATAATTTTTCAGTCCATAATCTTTTGAATATTTACAATTTAGATAACAGAAATTTCACTATATTTTATTAGCTATTTCGTGTAAATTTCCTATTTTTAACCAAGGAAAAATCCTAAGAGCTAAAGTGAAATTAAAAATAGTTGTAATAATTGCATATTCAAAGTTTTGCTCTAGTAAAGTAGAATTAAGAATATTTATTTAAAAATTCTATAAATTTATATCACCTCAAAACTCCTAATCAGTTTTTTTTTCTCATTGCAAGCAGCCAATAAAAATCTAAATCTTTCGGTTCCGTATTTATTTTCAATTTTTCATTCATTTACGAAATACAGAAAGTTGATAGATTTTTTTATAGTTTCCCTATATGAGACCTGATTTTATTAAGGAATTTCGGGAAAATTTATATATAATGGATAAATTATTTTTTATATTTATTCCCTTACGGGGATCTTTTATTTCTATCAATATTTTAATTGATTAATTATATTAGAGGGAATTAAAATATTGAACTCTTAATTAAAATTCGATTTAAACTTCTTATTTAAAAATTGCATAAGTTAATTTCAAATTGATTTTGCTACAAGATGCGACCTATAAGTGAACTTGAATTCCTTCCACTCTAATAATATATTAAAAATGAAATAAAGAATATGAAACCGCAAATCTTTAGAGAAATTTGAAAGTAGGGGAGGCTATTCTCCGCTATCATAATTAAATATATAAAATAGAGATAACTTTGTCTAAGCCTAAAAATGATAAACTTCCAAATTTCTATAAAATTCAGATCCACTTTAATATTTTAAAATAAAATTTACAGATAAAAAAACCAGTGATAACTTTGAATTAATTTAAAATAAAAAAAACAGTTTATTAAGATAATTCTTCACTTATGATAACTTATCATTTAATTTTAAATCATTGAAATTTTAGAGTATTTATCATCCTTTCAAGATCTTTAGAGTAATAAGTAAACTTATAAGATCTAAGATTTTTTAAAAAGACATTTTGTTATAATTCTATCAGTATTATGAAGAACCGCATTTTATTTTTCTCTAGAAAATTTAAAAAGGATTATTGCTCATAAATTACCAATAATTTCAAAAGTATTATTAATATAATTTATGTGTTATGTATATAAAATGTATGATTGATTCTTATAGTAGAATTGTGGAAGATTATTAAAAAAATTCTCCCTCTTAATAATCTCTAAAATTGTCTGAATCAATTCTCGGCAATTTTTATTTTTTCTGATTAATTCTATCATTAATTTAATAGATAACTTTAAAAAAGAATGATTAGAAGGAGCCCCTAGAAAATTTAAGTACTTAAAATTTCTCTTTTTTTATTATAAAATTGATATGTGAAGATTAAAAAGGCTTATTAAATAAAGCTCTGAAAATTTTAAAGATCTTAAGATAGAAATATAACGAAATAGGATTCTGAAAATATAGATATCTGGTTATATTATTTTTGTATCCATTATTAAATTTATTTTTAAATAATTTTAAAACATGAGTTTTAAATTACTGAGATCTTAATGATTGGGTTAAGTATTGGCAGAAATCAAGCGGGCAAGAAAATATTTAGACACATTTTAATTTTGTTAAAAACATTTATTTACCAAATTTTTCATAATTCAAATACATATTAGCTATCTTTAAAGCATAAATGATAGTTTTTATTTTCATAAAACAATTTAAAAATATTTTTAATATAACATTGTTCTATTTTTTTTAATTTAATTTTAATTTTGTCAATAGCGAAATCGTTTGAAGACAAAGAGAGTTGAAAACATTTGACTTCATCAGCATTTATAATGCTTTTATCTGTGGCTTCTTTCTTGAAACTTAAAATACATTCTTTAAGATCTAAGCATTAAATGGTTTAAGTTACTTAAAGTATCTGATTATAATTTAAGCGAACCTTTGAGAAAGAGCAATATAATAAAATGTCTCCTCATCTTCTAATATAAATGAGTAATAAACAGATTTTGGGATTGAATTTTAAATTAATAACATGTTGATTAAAATTATTGTTCTTCATTTCGAAAGCACTTGAAATTTTAAGAAATCTAAATATTGACTTTTGTTTTGAGAATAAGAAAATTTGAAATAGAATAGACCAAAATTCTATAAGAGATTATATTTTAGAGTAATGAAATTTTAGTGCATCTTATTTTCGAGAAAGACTCACATTGGGAGATAATTAAATAAGAAGATCTCCAATTTACTTTTTATTCGCCATATAACATGCTTCTTACATAATTTAATAATTTTAACGAACCTCTTATTACACTAACTCTCACTTACTAATTGCTTCCTTCAAAGTTTTATTAAAATTCTCAACTATATTTGAGGCACAAAAATCTAGTATTGGAGCCAGTTTTAAAACTCCAAGAATATAAGTCTAAGTCTTTATGCGTGTTCTATCATAATGAGGATGTAAACGGAGCCGTTGGAGTCAAAAAGTTGCTACGAGAATACAGTATGAATTCTCTTACAAATTCTTAATTTCTGTTTTCTTTGCATCAATTCATCAAAATTAAGTAGATGATTATGACTTATAGGTTAAAACTTATTTTTGAAAGATTATATTTTCATTGTTAATTAATGTTTGTCATATGTGGTGCACTCATATACAATATTTATTTCAGAATGTGAAAGTTTGAGTATCTTAGTAACTAGATCTTCAAATGTTAGATATTAGTATATGTCATTTCTCAGATATTTAGGTATCTGATTTGTTAGGGATGGTAAGAAGATCCTCTCTCTCATTTATATTTGTAAGTTAGTTATTTACTGAGGCATGAACTCTACTATAGTTTAATTTGTAAAAGTTTACTACTACAATTATTGTCTTGGCTTAGGTTTAACTTTTAGAGAAGTCAAAGTTGCTCCCATTTATAGCAAGTTATTTTGGGGAGACCTCTTATGGTAAATTAACTTTAAGATTTTAATTATAAATTTAAGTATTTTTAATATCTTTCGTTTGGTTAAATGATAAACATTTTTTAATAAAAAAAAAAACTGACAAAAAATGATTATTGCTCTATTTACAGGTATGATACATTGGTTCTATAAAATTTAGCAATATTTAGACTTCAAAAAATATGTTTAGTTTCTAAATATATGAAATTAAAAATATCATTTCTCTTTGATTTTTTTTTAATGAAAATATAAGTTTAGATTAGAAATAATATAAATGTAAATAAGTATCCTAGTTTTATATAGTATATCCAATCAAAGCTCATCAAAGTAATGAATATTATATTTTTGATGATACGCCCCTTTAAACGTTTTGTTTAAGTTTCCAAAACTTACAAAAAAATATAAATAAAAAAGGATTAAATTATTTATGCTTGATCTTCTATATTTTACAATAAATTATCATTGAATTTTCTCATTATATTTTACTCTAATAGAAGTCACCAGAAATTATTTTTAAATGATTATTATTTTAATGAAGAAAACTATCCAAAATTAAACTAAATATTTAAAATGCTATCTAAATTTTGAAAAGATGACAATGATAATTTTGATAAGTATAAAATTAAATAGTTTTAATACTATAATTATTCTTATTAGATTTAAATTTTGTTATTAAATATATTTGCATTAATCTAAAGTAAAAATTTTATTTGAATGAAGAAAATTTAGGCGAGCATTAAATTAATGATAATTTAAGATAATATTTTTAAGAATATGAAAAGAGTAACACCGTAAGGGTTCAAATAAGTTAGAATTTTAATTAAAATTAAGAAATTTATTTAAATATGAAATTTTAGAAAAACATTAAAAGTGAGAAAATTTAATATATTATGAATGGAATAAAGGAGTTCCCCCATCAAGGATTTAAAATAGCTCGTGTGTAACAAGAATAGCATCTTATTACCTCAAAATTTTGACGAGACTACTGTATCCATTAATACGCATGAATATTATAGATTAAATCATACTAGCCCCACCCTCGTCACCTTTCTGAGATCCTGACTCCGACTACTCCAAGTTATATATTTTTTATTTTATCTGAAAGCGGAAAATAATAACCAAAGCCTTCTAGTAGATCAAGAAACCTCCACTGTCCTTTCTCTGACATTTGTAGAATTAATTAATTTGTCTTCTCAAAAAATTCATTTCAACAAGAGAAGTTAAATCAGTACCAAAAAAAGCCCCCTTACATCTCCCTCGCTAGTATCTTTCAAGTTTTAACCAATTTAATTACTCTTGTAGGATAAGGGATCCTACCTGGGAGTAGAAATATTCTTACGGAGCTTCAGAGTTCTCAATAGCAAACGCACCCTTATATTAAACACTCTACATTATTCACCGATGGAGTACTATACTAGAATCCTCTCTAGATAAGAACGCAATAAACAAGGATTTTGATAAATGAATTTAGGACCTCCCTACCACTCTAATGCTTAAGTTTGTGCTAAATCATGGGTCCTGCATTTTTAATTTCTAATTAGATAATCTAAAAATTTAATAATTAAAAATTACATAATTTTATCATTTTAAAAGGGGAAGCGGATTTTTAAGCCTTAGCTTTTTTTAATTTTTGGTTAAGTTTAAAAGGAAATACACATTTTTAAATAATATTTCTAATAGTTTAAAGATAAAGTTTTGGGGAAAGGTAGAATAACTTAATAAAATTTTTCCATTTGACTCTTTTATGGGGGGGGGGAGAGTAGTAGTAAGTACCCCCTAGTGCCAAAAGGGACGAGTCAGTGAATTCTTAATTAAAGTCCAGTCGCCCCCCCCTTTTAATTTGATTAGTAACCGACCTCCACTTCTTAATTATTTAACGATCACTTTCAATTAAAGATGCGGACCACCGTCATGCCAGCCCAGCCGCTCCGCCACCGCTCCTACTGCCTGCCTCCATTAACCCCATCAACCCTCCGAGAGCTCCGCCATGAATTCCAAATAGGGCAGTCGCGTAATCGGAATAGTCAATTTTGTCCAGTGGGAACCCCATTCCTCCCACAGCCTGGGAAAAAACCAATGACCTCCATTCTAAGACCGTTAAAGAATGAGGCTAGCCCTTGCTCTGGGACCCGCTGGCTCAACTCCAAGTAAACCGCTACCATTCATCTCTGGTCTTGGATGACTCTAGCCCATTCTGTAAGCAGGAGATTATCCTTCACGGCCCTTCACATGCTCAGCTGCAGAGAGAGACCCTGATTTCAGAGCTTCCTTAAATAATGGCAATCAAAGTTGGCGTTGTCCGAGAGGAAAATGCGCTCCACTAATTGAGAGCGAAGGTGACGGATGCCCAAGAAGCCCTGGGACGACTTGAGTAAGCTTTCAGAGGTGTCATGAGACAGGCAGCAGGCCAAGACCCAACCGCTCTACGCGACACTTTGCTACCTCATCGCTGCTATGCTTAAAGCGAAGGCCTGAGGAGGCGCCCGTGTATGGAAACAGTAGAGATAAGAAAATGCACAGAACTCTGTCACTTACCGGATTCCACCCACTCATATTTGAAGAGACTGAACGACTTCGCCTGAGTGCCAGAGGAAAACCAGGGAATGCTCCTGTCTGATTTGAGAGAGGCTCTCAGGCTGGAGGAGTGTTAGCAGGCTTCCTTGAATGTATCAAAGAGGAATAGGAGGAAATAGAAACTGCTTGAGTGGACAAAGTAAGCTCATCAACAGCAGAGGAGGAAAGAGCTTAAGGTTGAGCTTAGAGCCATCGCCCAAGGGAAATTTGACAACCTCTCCGAGCAAATGTTAACCCAGCCATCTATAGATAGAAATTAGTCAGACTCAGAAGAAGAGCTCCCAAACAATCAGGCCGTGACTTTCTCCTCGCACGCTTTCCTAAATAGCCTCTGAGAGTTGCCTTATGAAATTAGCGACGGAGAATCGGAACTTGAGAGGAGTGAGCCAATGCACATACAGGAGAATATGCTTAACGAGCGAGAGCTCCAAGCTGTGTGCTATATCTTTGACGACTCACTCCAGATTCATTCGATGGCCAAAAGGGTCAGAAGGAGTCTCAAGAATACATTCTAGATTATGGCTAGCAAATCAAACATCTCACCCCCTCCCCTTCACACTGAACTCAAAGCCCTTGAAAAAGAGTTGGACTTCATAAACATGAAGATCAGCAACAAGCGAAACTATTTGCTGTGTATGATCGCATTGGCGGTAAGCTAGCGCTGCCTTGACTCAAGGAGAGGAAGAGTCTATGTCTTCGACGAAAGCTTTGCTGGACTGGATTTCTCCAGAGTATCTCGCAGGTCGCGCCAAGTCACAATTAAGGAGTCTGCACTTTCGCATCAAGATACTCAACCAGACTTGAGCCAACGCATCGAGAGTAGCATATGCGATTTAGTAAACTTCGTGAGGGGAGCAGAGAAGATCCTTGGCGCATACGAAGACTTAAGCAAAACTATAAACAAGGCGGCCTAGAGGAAGGTCACCCACATCGAGTGCGCAGTGTTCAGCCTTAGACAGTTGCTTCCACAGATATAGGGAGTTAGGAGGAGGGAGGCTAAGTACTTTTACAAGAAATCATTCAGCAGGCAGTACAGGATCATGAACCACAACTACGAGGGAGCCTCTGGGTGGGACTGGGAAAGTAAGTCAATGGACTATCGCATCTTACTGAAGTCAACTCAACTTGATGTCGAGTTCATGCTAGAGGCAAATAAGTTTCTTCTCGTGAGCTACGAGGAGGTTCCAAAGTATGTTGATGCCCCTCTCGTTGAGATGGAGCACTACAAGGCGACAGCCTTAAAACAGATTATGAAAGGAACTGATGTACTGGAGAGTTGGCAGAGTAAGCTTGACGAGGCATGCTACATTGCCAAGAAGGGATCACTTTATAAGCTATTCCTGTAGCGTGGCGCGGATGTGAAGATTCTGAGGAATGATGATCCTCGCGAATGGACAAAACTTCGAGGACGTTATGAATATTCGAGTCGGTTCCTCCTGCCTACTAAAGAGTTCTCCCCTCCACACTCTGTAAATAAATTTCTACTTATTATTTTTAAGGATGAGACCTTCGATTGTTCAAACGATCCCAAAGCAGAAACTTATACGGGAGGAGCAGAAGCAGAGTAAACTTGCGCAATAGATAATCGAGCTGGACGAGGACGTGGAGAGCAGCGAGTCAGAAGTGGATCTGGACGAAGAAATATCGACGAGGATGGAACAGATAGGGAAATAGCAGGAGAACCTAAGCATTCGGGCTTAAGATCTACAGAAGGAAATGATGAAGCTGGAGAGGGACATGCAGACATAGTCAAAAGACCTTGCCAACCTGGATGCATTAATGGGAATCCTGAAGAAATGAGATCGTGTCCAATCCACAAGGATGGGCTTTCGTTCTTCGAATTACTAGCAAGGAGGTTTAGACGGCAGATGCTCGACAGAGCGGAGCAACGAGGAGTCGCTCTACATGATGATGAACGACTCGCACTTGAAGAGAGTGATGCTCGAGCTGCTTCACGGGCCTTACTGGGAATCAGTTATAAAAGTGGGATCAAGCAAGTTCCTACTGATGGAGAAAGAGGCCAACATATTGCGAGAGAGTATGAAGAAGAGGAGAACCAAGATAAGTGGACACTCTTACGCTAATGGAAAGCGGAGCCTGAGGAATCTGCAGATAATTTGGGAGAGCGAAAAGAACCAGTCTGTAATCGGCATAACCGCTTTGGTCTTCTTCCTGGTTGGTCATCAAAAGCAGGTCTTGAAGTATCTCCTCTAGGAGGGAATATGGAGAGAATGGAAGCCGCAAGAGATCAAGTCATTCATCCAAGCCTTGATAGACCCCGAAACCCCTGACTTGGATGATGAGAGCAGTTAGAGCAAGCGAAGAAAGTACATACAATGAGAAGGAAGAGGCTTGAGTGAAGATAAGGAATTAGAAATATATTCATAACATATAAGCTCCCCCGAGCATATTAATTTCTAATGTATAAATTGTTTATGAATTAATCTCTCTTCCTTAAATAGGGTTTTAGAAGCCCCTTTATAATTAATAGTAAGAATCTTATTATGGTGGACTCCAAGTCAACAGTGGACCAGCTAGCGAAATGCATCAATTCCAAAATCGATCTCTACGAAGCAGCATTGAGGAATTACTACTATCTTCCAAGCATCAAGTCGAAGCTCGTAACTGAGGATTATATCATGAGTGTGATTAACGGCACTACCTGGTGCCCATTCTTTAAGGATATAAGGTTGCTTCCGTGCCCTCGCCCTCCCTGCATGGAAGTCCTTGTCAAGAAGTTGCTCGCCGTTGCCGAGAAAATGGGAAAGAGTCTAGGCATTGATAAAACTCATCTTCCTGACAAGAAGTGGATAATCTCCTTGCTCTCAACATATTCTCCCAAGGAAGACATATTCTAGAAGGACTATGCTGCGCCGAAGAGGACAACAGTGGACACAATGTACCGGACAGTAGAACTTGCGCCTTAATTCTTAGAGGGACTTCCTGCTTCCTAGAAGAAAGGCAAGGTGCTTAGGCTGAACTTTGCGAACAGAGGCAGGGCAACATTGAAGTACATGAGGCTGCGAGAAGCTAGGAGCAAAATCGAGAAACGGATAGAACTGGAAAAGCAGACGATGGAAGCAAGGAAGTAGAGCAAATCTAAGATCACGGAGAGAAACGCCATGCAAGCTTAACTAATCCAATCAAAGCAACGGACACCTGTGAAAGGGAAGGCCCCAGAGTGAACTCAGACGGAGTGACCGCGGAGCGAAGTTATCAGAGTTCTGTAGTGTGAGCGTGCTAATGCTTAAACTTAGTTATAATTTAAACCTTAAATTGCATTTTAAAGTATCTACTCGGGAGGGGATGAGTCCTTGGCCAGGACGAGCTGTGTGATCGTAGCCTTACGCCACTCGTGCTTGAGGACGGACCAAAGTCGCTCGATCGGATTAAGTGTGCAGCTGTACGGTGGGAAAAACTCGATGGCGCAATCTACTGGAATGGCGAGCGGCACTCTTGAGCTTCTGTGGATGGAGAGGTTATCCATTAGTAAAATACTCCCAGGAGGGAGGTGAGGCGAGAGCTCCCGAATGAAGGCTAGAAAGTGCTGGAGATTATTGCTGCCTGATATAATCTTCGAGTGGAGAAGGCCGCCTGCTTCGCTGATTTGCTGACTGACAAAGATTTTCCCCCGTGTGCTGGGTATCTGAACCTTCATGCGTTCCTTGAGCCAGCTCTTCTTGGGTGACTACCAGGCATTGAAAGTAGACTCATCAATGTAGACGAGGTGCCGTCCCCCGTGAATCCACCGAGCGACGCGCTTGGAGAAGTCTTGTTGACGTGATTGGGCCTCCTGCTCCTTATCCTTTCCCTTTCGGCGATACTGGTAACCGGCGGCACGAAACTTGACACCGTTACGGCGATAAACCTGTCTCAGCCAGAATGTAGACAGCAGAGGAATGCCGAAAGTGTGATGGAGATAGTGGCAGCGCTGCTCCAAGTTCAGGTGCGCAGTTTCATTCAGCACCTTGATCGAGGTGATCCGACGTTCAGTCTCTGGGGGAAGCAGTGGAGTGCGCCCTCGCCTAGTCTTGCTAACTATCACCACGTAGCCATTGCGCTTCCAGCGTTGCACGATCATATTCACTGCGCCAACCCGGAGTCCCAGAATCCGAGCGACCTCAGGGTAGGTGAGCTGAGGATGAGTGTCAGAATGCAAGGATCCAAAACGAAGAAAGATGGCCGAGAGCTGCTATTCATACGAAATAGTTTATCTCACTCGCAGCTTGAAAGACTTGACTTTCTTGATAGCCCTTGACTTAGGTTGAGGGAGGCGACCCTCCAAGAATGGAATGAGATTCATATCAGGGATGTACGCTCTGGATTGGGCTTGCTTGAACAAGGAGGAATTGAGAGGATCGAAGACGTCAAACTTCCTCTTTCGAGATGGCCGCGACTGTAGAGACTCCATAATAAGTCACCGATTTTATTATAATTGTAATACACCTAATTAACAACTATCTTAAGCTATAAGGTAGAATTAAAATTCCCTATGGGCATATGTAAAGCACGTGTATAATTTGAGTAGTTACCATATTTAGCCACTTTTAAGACTCTGATGGCCCAATTCAAACTAATCCTCACAGGAGAGGATGAGAAAGTGGACTTGAACATAATAGCATCTTTTTAACTTTCACTCTTAGTCTCAAAAAGTTGGTGAAACTAGGAGGAAGAAAACAACTTAGAGACTCCAATGTGTTAGTTGGCAACTTAAGAAATATTATATTAAAAATAGCTACGATCTGACTTAACTTGATAAAAAAAAGGGAAAAATTGGGTTAGATAGGACTATAAATAGTATTGTAACTGACGCTGAATCTATATCCTTACTTTTTGTGGGCCCTTAATCCTCCTTATCTATATTGAGTTAATGAGCGACAACTAGGAATCTACTATTGTTTTCAAATGGGGTAAGGTCTCTTCGTAATCCTATTTCATATGCAAAGCACAAACCGATGAATTACTTAATCAAACTAGAAAAATTTTACAGTCATTTATTTCACAAGAATCTAAGTAATTAGACGAAAATCTTTCCTTTTATCTCCTAAACGATTTCGACATGGTTACATTATCTAAATTACAAATTTCTAATTTTATAATTTAAATAAATCTTAAAATGAATTTGAAAATTTGATCATATTAATTTGATTTCACTTCCAAATTTATTTTTTATAAAAGATCTATCATATTTTAATTAGTGAAATTATAAAAGTTTTTAAACATTTAAATGGGAGATTAATAAAGAGTATTTTTAAATACTATTTTTTAGTTGAATTTTAGTTATATTAAATATCGATATTTCCATTTAAAACCATGTTAAATTTTGGATCAAATTTTTCTATTTATAAATGACATCCCCTTCGATTCTTACTCCTGCATCATACTGTTTTGGTATGACTTTGATTTAATATATCTAATTTTCACTATTTTGAAAGTATTTTATTACAAAATTCTTTTAATCTATAGATATTTCATCCACTTCTATATTTATTTTATAAAGCAATCTTTTGTCGTCAAATGTATTTAATTTTCTTATCTCTTGCATGAAATCGTGCAGATCTATAAATTAAATCACTCTTTTTAGGAGAATTTTAAAGCTTTTCAGATCTCCTACTTCTGGAGAAAGGTCAAGTTATCTTAATTATGATTAGGTCATGAGTTCTGAAAGTATTGTAGAATTTTAATTGTTTTACAGTAAAATAAATTTCATAAAATGCAATAATTTATTTTAGTTTTCATATTTAAGATAACTCAACTATTGAGATATAAAAATTAAGTCCAATTTTTCATAAGCATTTTTTATCTGGGATATAGAATTTTTCCTTCTTTATATTTTTGCCGTGCCTCTCTGTCCATTCATTTTTTATACTATTCTTATTAGGATTTTTCTTTCTATCTCATATTAAATTATGAGCCTCAAACTTTGGAAAGTTATTTGAAATATAGGGGAGCAGATTTTATACATTGATTTCATTTATTTATAAAAAGATAGCTAGCCTTACAACACCGCCTTCATCATTTTCCTTATTTTAGTTTTGAAATTAATACAATCAAGCATAAGAAAAAATCATGAATTTCCATTTAGCCGAAATTTAAGATGGTATTTTATTCTCCAACTCTTGTTGACACTTAATTAAGTTTTATAGGAATACTTATCATAATTTTTTTTAAAAAGAAATATTATTAATTAGTCAAACTTATTTTTCAAATAAAATTTCGGAATAACTAATATCGCTTATTATCTATCTTATATTTTTTTCTATTATATATTTATAGATTCTTTAGATTCTTCATCTTAGAAACCTAGTTAATATAATACTCAAAATCTTCTTGTTTTATCATTTCGTAGTTATAATATTCTAAAAATATAAATACAAATAGGAATAAAAATTAAATAAATTTATTAGAAAAAAATTAGAGAAGATAAAAAAAATAATTACTAAGGCAATAAAGTATTTTAAAAAATGAAATAAATGGATAGTAGATTAAATTATAGTGTTGGATATAATTTAAAAATACTAGCCCATTAATATATTTATTATGTTTATAATTAGATTCCATTTTGTAACAGAATTTCAACAATATAAGCTCAGCTCCTTTATCTAGTCTTTGCAAGCATCTAGTATTAGTTTTTCAACATTTTAGTCTTGTTTAAATATGTAAAAATGAAGATAGATTATTTTGTTTAACATGTAATTACTTTAATAATATAAATAGAAAATAGGGGCTGATATATTTAAATAAATTTGATTTAGGTCGAGGAAATAATTTGGATAAACTATATGACTTGGATCAAGTGGATTTTATAAAATTAGATAAATTCTTCTATGTCATGTATGACCTATGACTCTTTATAATTTACTACTTCTACTATTAAGTAGTAGTAGATAGGTTGAAATAATGATAAATGAAAATTTTTTTTATAACTTTATTTGATTGCAAATTTTTAAAAACGAACTGAATATTTATTTAAAAATAGATATCAACTATGCCCTGGAGGGAGCTTTTAATTCTTTTAATAATTTTGAATACTTTAATAAATTCCAGGGAATAAAAATATAAAAATTCTATCAATGAGATGTGAAAATTTTTTCGAAGACTTATATAAAAACCACATGCCATATGCCAAATTGGTAAATAAAATATAGAAAATCAAACCACAGGTAACTCTTCCAATTCTCTCAATCTTAAAAAATAGATCAACCTAGAGCAGTTTTGAAATTAAAATTATAAAAAATGATTATAAAATAAGGGGTTACTTTCTATTTCATCCATTTTAGTTTCTAAATATGTATATACACTATTTAGAATGAATCAATCAAAATATTTAAATATTTAATAAAAATTCTATCAAAGAATATCGCTGGTCAATCAAGCTAAGTATTTCGAAGTATATTTTAAAAAGATTATAAAGAAACTGTGTATTACTAATTTAAAGTTAAAATCTAAGACCCATGAAGTGACATCAATGTGGGCTAATATAATGTTTAGAGATTAGCCGTCCATTAATAAATGCCTCTGTAACGTTGGGTATATCCTCTGGGTGATCTGTGGTATTTGGATTAGTGAGTCTAATAGAGAGGTGCGTGTATTTTGGAGAACTTGAAAGCCGTACGAGAACTGAACTACGTTCCAAGCTGTAGCCCAATGGCCCTAGATTAGTGACCTCTCAGAGAAGGGGTTTTGGGACTCTAACAAGAAGCAATGACTGAGGTAGAAATCCTCAAGAGAATCTAGTAAGTTATATGTAAGAGTATGTTACATTAGCGCTCGCAGATACAGCCTATGAAGGTATGCGTGTGAGGCTTGACTATAGGCTTATACACTAGCCATGTTAATTAATGGTGATAGTTTAGCACCAAGGAAACGTATTCTACGAATAGCAAGCGAATTGTATTTTTCCTTCTTTAAATGGTCTAGCAAGAGACGAAATCAGGTTTTTACCCAGGTGAGGCCAGCAGATTCAGATGTACTCAGAAAGAGAGTTGAGGGTGGATTCAGTTGTGAAGTGCCACAAGGATCCTCTCTTACAAATGAGAGCGGTGCATTATCACTGATTAACTGATGTCATGAGCGTAGTGTGTTTATTTGCCCCAATTACGCCTGTTGTGGTCGTGCTTTTTTTTGCCGTGTGGGGTTGCTCATTAATTCCGCTTTATTCACTAGAAACTATGTGCCTATGTTATATCATGTTTTTATGATAATTCCTTGTTAATTTATCTTAATCAAATCATAATTTCAAAAGAAATAAAAATTTGCGAAGACAAAGTTTTTTTCCCAATTAAGTTATAATAAAATATAGAAATTCTTTTGTGTTTTTTTTTTAAAAAAAAAATTTCATTATGGCAAACCTGAAAACAAGCATACTAAAATATATTACTTTCGGGGGGGGGCCTTTCCTCGACAGTAAAATTTTCTAATGAATAAAGGTAGAAAAAATTACTTTTATAGGATAATTTTGTTAATCATTCTCAGTTATGAGGTTATTCGAACATCAAGGCTTCAAATTTCAATCCTAATTTTCTCGATTAGAGGTCAGCTGCACTTAAATAAGATCTATATTTTAAGCTATTTTTTCGCTATTGTAAAATAAAATTAATGGTAAATTTTTAAATAGAGCAATATTTTTTGAATTCATGACCTGCTTCAGCTATAAGTCCAAAAAGTTTAAGCTGAAAAATTGTAGCCTTTGTCCTTTAGTCATGAATTAAACTTTGGTTATATATAAATATTGCTCTATTTAAAAATTTACCATTAATTTTATTTTACAATAGCGAAAAAATAGCTTAAAATATAGATCTTATTTAAGTGCAGCTGACCTCTAATCGAGAAAATTAGGATTGAAATTTGAAGCCTTAGATGTTCGAATACACCTCTATAACTGGAAGAATCAGACTTAGGAGCAAAAATTATCCTATAAAAGTATTTTTTTCTCACCTTTATTCATTGAAAATTTTACTGTCGAGGAAAGGCCCCCCCCCTTACTTTCAATTTTTTAAATTGCAAATTTTATTGATAATATCTAAGTTTTTGTTAAAATCATTATTTCTTTTTTTGCAAATATTTTATTTAAAATAGATAAAATAACCCCCCAAAAAATTACGTCTAATAACAACACTTTGGATTTTCATTTTTATGTTTTATAATCAAAAGTTTAAATGGCGATAAGATAGGAACGATTTTTACATAAATAGGATATTTCTTGAATGGGATTTATAATATTTTTGCAAAATAGCTACTAAAATTACATAAATAACTAGTATCTAAAGCCTAATTATTATAGCTGAGAATTTGTATTAAATAGAATTAAATTTAAATATTATTTTAAATTATCAAGATAAATGCCAATTGAAGTGTGAGTTTTTGGGTGAAATTATTGTCAATTGATTAAGCATGAAATTAAAGCTCCTTTAATCCTAACCAATTCTTCGTTTGAGGTCTGCGGAGCGAGTTCCTTCAAACACAAGTTTATGAACTTGGCTAATTTCTAATTCGGAGTTTGTCACATCTCTTTTTTTCCTCATAACCACCTCCTCTCTTAATATAAGTAGTATAAACTCGTAATAAATTTTAATGAGCAATTGGACAAGTGGAATATTGAACTACCTACTTTACAATTTAAAGGCCAAAAATTACAACTTTTCATTTATTATTTAATTTATTTCGATTTTTATTTTAATTTTAACTATAATTTTATATTTTAATAACATTAATTTGAAGTCATTGAAATTTTTAAGATCTGGAGAAGTATTGCTAGATTTGAGTTAGAAGAAAAGAAATTAGGAAAAAAATGAATTTTCATATATCCAAAATATTGGAAAATTTATTTATAATTATTTTCCGAAATCTAAAGTGCATTAAATACATAAATTGCATACTATTTCTAGTTGAAAAAAGAGGGGGGGACGGAAGTGCACCTTCCCCATTTTTATGGTAAAAATCGCCCAAAAATTGTCCATTTAGGCCGAAATCGGCCGAAAATGCAAAAAAATTAAGAGTTTTTGGCCTTCAAAATTTCCTTGAGGGTCATATTTCATGATTTCGATTTTTTCCAAAAATTCACTCAAAATATGTTTCAAGTCAAATTTACCATTAAAATAATGGTTTAAAAATAATTTAGGGGAAATTTGCGCGATAAGTGAAATCTACCCTTCAGTATTTATTAATATTGCAGTTTTTAGACGTCCTCTCCATCTAAGAATTATCTTTCCTCGAATATAAATACTTACTTAAGAAGAATACGTCATGCTAAGTTCAAAGTCAAGAGAGCTCATTGTTACTGTTTTCTTAAAGATAGCATGCTTTATTTACTATTTTGACAATAGCGTTGAAACTTCTTGGAAATTAATTGAAGAACTTCTCACACCTATTTTGGATAATCATTTCTTAGTCTCACTATTTTGAAGAAGAATATTTCGGAGTTTAAATGTTACTCAGTCATTAAAAGGAGATGGGTCCCAAAAACAAGAAATTATTGATCAAAATAAGACTTAATAACCAAAAATAGATAATTTTTGGAAAAAATTGAAATCATGAAATTTGACCCTCAAAGAAATTTTGAAGGCCAAAACTCTTATTTTTTGGCATTTTCGGCCGATTTCGGCTTCTATGGACGATTTTTAGGCGATTTTGACCATAAAAAGGGTGGGGAGGTGCACTTCCGTCCCCCCCCCCGAAAAAAATAAACTGAACTTTTTTCATGAATAAATAACTAAGTGTTTTCAGGTTTTTTAAATTTTAATTTAATTCTGCCTATAATAAAATTGTTATTACTCAAAATGATTTGGAAGCATTTGGCGTCAGCTTAATTTAAATTATTATTATCTATAGATTGTTTGCTAAAGCTCACAGTGCACTATCTTAGAATTAAGTACTAAACGTTTTTAGTCACTTGTTAGATCTAGCATTAATTTAAACGAATTCTCTCTAGCGTGCAATGCAGTAAAACACCATTTGTAACTACTATTATAGATGAGTATTTGCTGAAGAATAGATTTAATTTTAAACACAAAGCGAATAATAGATTTCATACGTGTTAAAATAATACTTATTAAGTAATATTTATCACGTTTTAAGCTTATAACTATAGAATTAATTTTGCTGACTTTTTATTGCGTGAAACCTCAGTTCAGAAAATACAAATAGCTATAAAAGGAGACATCTGAAGGTTTAAAAATATAAGAGCCATTATTTATTTTAATCAATCTTCAATTTAAATTATATTCATCACAATATCAAGGGGATAAAAATTTAGTAGTGGACCCAGTCTTCAAATTTAATAGCTAAAATCTCAAGTTACTTAGCGTATTTTAGCAACTTTATAATATATAATGAGCCGTTGGAGTCAAATAATTGCGATTAAAAAATAATACTCATACTTTTACAAATTCTTAAGATCTGATTTCTTGACATGAGCTCATCAAACTTGTTCAAATTGTTTTAACTAAGAACCTCGTTCTTGTTTTTAAAAGATCAGACTGTCGTTGTCATTATTTCTCTGTCATATGTGGTGCACTCATTCACTATATTTATTTCAGAGTGCGAGAGTTTGAGTATCTTAGTAACTAGCTCTTCAAATTTGAGATATTAGTAGATTTCGTTTCTCAGATATTTAGGAATCTGAGATGTAAGATATGATGATTTTAATTTCTGATCTTTACCTTATTCTTAGGTGTTATTCATCATCATTTATATAACTTTGGAGTTCTGCTCGTTTTTATTTGTAACAAGGACTTATGGTTCATCACTTGGATTGGATTTATTATTTGGCAACGAAATATATGCTCCCATTTAGTAAGTTAGTTTAGACAGGGTATACTTTTTAATAGAGTTTTTAGTATTTATTACATTTTATTGATTAAAAGTTTTTAAATAAATAAAATATTAAGGATTAAAAATATTATAAAGCAATCAGAAGCGATTTATAACTTAATTTATTTTTTTGCTTAAAAATACGAATGCCATTAATTTATCATCAAATTCTCATATAAAGTCCTAAATTTTTGCCTTACTTTTAACTCTTCAAATATTTGTCTTTAGAAATTCAAATATAAAAAATTTCATTCTATTTCATTGGCTTTGCTACATCGTAAATACACTTATAATTATTTAGGTTATATAAAGAAAGATGCCACATTTATTTCATATGAAGTTCAGCCAATAAGATTTTTAGAGTTTAGATTCACAAATTCAATAAAAATAATTAAAAAGTTTCTTCTTTATTTTCAAAAATTTATTTTATAAGATAATTTAATTAAAATAATATCTTTTTCTGTTTAAATAAGTATTTAATTTTCTCTAAAAAAAAAATTTGAAAAGAAGACTCCCAAATTTTAGTTTGAAAAATTATTATATTTTATTGTCCGTTACAAATTTTAAATTTTAATTATAATTTAAAAAGTGATCGAATGTTTTTATTTTCTTGGTTTAAAATAAAAAAATGTATAAATTTAACCTATATATTTTGTGAAAATTTGAATTATATATAAGCTTTTACAGCTTTTTTAGTTCAATCAAAACTAAATATTTATAAAGTATGAAAATTTAATGGCATAAATTAAAGCTGCGAATTCAATTTAAAGTTTTAAATATTTCATAAAATACAAATTTCTAAATTCCTCTAAACTAAATTTTAAATATATCTTCTTCTCAATTACCTTAAATGGACAAAGATTTAATCATTATTGTAAAGGAGATTAAGGAGCCAAAACTATCTTAAAAACAAAAGCATGTTGATTAAACGAAGCGAAATTGAGTTCCTAATTATCTTAGACAGATACTTATTTTAATGTAATAGAAACTAATTATATCAAGGATTTTCTTTTAATCTAATCTTCTGTTGCTATGTAAAATTAAAGGCAAATATTATATTCATTAGCATGTATGCATTTATATCACATAACACACATCTTTCCTTTACAAAACTATTGGTTAAATCATTCCTCCATCTCATTTACAGTAGTCGCTTCAGATTATATAAAGTTAATCTAATTAACCATAGACTGATGACTGTGGATATTTAAAATTAATCCAATTATAGAGGAAAAAATAATTAATAAATAGAAGAATATTCAAAAAAGCTTGTCATATACAATGTGCTTCAAATAAATTTCTAAATTAATTAAAATAAACATTACAAATAATTTATAATAAAAAAGGCATTCAATAGGTCAAACAAATTTGAATATTATATCACGAATAGTCTTTTTTGTAAAGGAAAAGTTTCTCCCTATCAATTGAGTAAATTTATTTTATTTTATAATCTACTGATAGTCTTAACATCTCAATCTAATTTTATTTAATTCATTCTGAATTTCATAGGCTTTTTCTCATTTAAAGCCTCATTAAATAAATTTTTAAAAGATCTTCAAAAATACGAATTTACATAAAGGAAAGATTTAAAAGTTCTGTTAGATACAACCAAATAGTTTTTATCTAGTTCAAAGACTGAGATTGAACTTTTTACCTCTAACTTATTATTGACTTTTATCAGAGAAATAAGATATGCACTCTTTTGCTCTTTAATTACATTATAATATTTTGATGCTAAATCTAATTCATAAAATTAATTATGAATATTCAAGTTCTTCATATTCTAAATATTTGAATAAAATATTAACTAAATTACCAATTTCAACAAGAAAATAAGCCTCATTATACGAGAATAATTCTTAAAAGAGAATTTCTTTAAAAGATAATCTTAACTATATTATTAGGGTAAAATATAGTCAACTCATTAACGCTTTCTCGCCATTAAGTTTGGCTTAGAACCAATTTTATTTGCCTGGCTTTGATTAAGAGTAGGCTAGTCATTTCCAATACCCACTCCAACTCCATGGCCCAGATTATCTACCTCTTGCTACTTTGTTTGCTACTCTGCCTTGACAAGTCTCTATTGTTGCTTTTGCTGTCTCATCTACTCCAAATTCTATTGCTGCTGTTACTTCTGAGCTCTTCTTTAAGCTTGAATTTGTCTATACTTTCTCTGTTACACTAGCATCCTGTAATTGCTCTGAATGACTAGTGCTGCCTCGGTCTCCTTCTAGTTCATTTCCTCTATTGCCTTCTGCACAGCGTCATAGTTTATTCCTTTTGGCTAATTGTATTACTTTGACTTCTTGTTCTGAGGTTAGTGGCCTCCATTAAACCCAGAATCTTCAGTAAACCTTAAACAAAAGTTTTATACTAATAGAATAAAGCTATTGATTTATCTATATAATCATGTGACTTGCCCTTCGTCTTCTGGTTCATCTTTTCTTGAAGTTCATCAATCTCTTGTTTTCTAGAAGCTACCAAATCCTGAGCCTCTTGCATCTATTGCCTTAGCTCAGCTTGCTTCTGTGCAAGTTCCTTTAGTCTCTTCTTATTAGCCTGCTCTTGCATCTCTGCCTTTTTCTGAGTAAGTGACTGCTCAAGTCTCTGTAGCTGAATCTGCTTGGATATCTGATCTTTCTCCTGCTTTAGTTTCTTATTTTCCTCTTGCTGATGCTATCAATTACAATAGTGATGATTACTTCACTTACCTATTATGCTTTTGGGAAGTAGTGAGCTCTTCTATGTCCTTAAATTTGAGTCCCATTTTCTTAGCAGTGCGTTGGTACTGTTCCTCTTGGTCCTTCAGTTAATACTCTTAGTCAGTCAGAGTGCTCATCAGCTCTTAGAAACGCTATTTTCTATTGGACTCCTTCTTAATGCCTTCTTTCATGGCTGCTAACTTATCTTGCAGCTCCTTTATGCGGAAGATCACCTTAGGCGCCCCTTCCTGAGTCATCTTCTCTATGTTGTAATCTCTCTTCTGCTGCTGAATTAGCTTTAATGAGAAGATCAAAATTAATATATCAACTTGTACTTGTTCTCCTTTTCTAGAGTCTTAACTTAGTCCTCCAACCCTCCAAGAGTCTCATGTAGATCTCCCAAATATAGCAACATAAATAAGTGGGGTTCCTAACTTGCTCAACTCGCTCATACACTTTCTCATAGTCTTGAATAATGGCTCTAAGCTGCTTATCAGCGTTGATTATTTCCTGCTCTCTTGTTCTTAGTTGCTCATCAGTAGACTGGTACTTGAGGGAGTCAGAGATTGGATGAGACTTGAGAGGCATGGTGCGTGGATCATGTCGAGTGAATAGCTCGTCAATTTTCACTATACAATTTGAAAATAATTTACGCTTTAAGATCTTTGATAGAAGTTGAGAGGAAGGTATTCTCATCGTACATCATACTGTACTTCACACCATCCTCTATCTCTATTCTATGTAGATAGACATATAATTTATATTCCGTCATTAGCAGCATCATTCTCCATCTTTTCTTCCTAGTTTTGGTAGTCAACTATCTTTCTCCTCGTTCTCTCAATAAAGTCAAGTATGCTCTGCAAGTCAGTGGGGTGCTCGTTGTCTCCGTGGTGAGCAGTTTTGCTGAGCTCGATGTTCTTCTTAATGAAGTTGGGCGAGTTAGCTAACTAATTTTGAGATAGGTGGATGCTACTATAAATAAGGAGACAATAATTTAAGCTACTAAGGTACTGCTTGGCATCTATGATGCTTTGCTAGTATCGCTTGTTTGTAGTGCTGGACTGGAGATTTGGAGTGGAGGAAGTCGCCTTCATCATAAGTTTTGAAAGAGCTTAGTTTGCTTGAAGCTTAGTTTGGTTGTGAGTAGTGGACTATGGGTGCTAATACTGCTACTTAGAATCAACGATAGAGCTCTGCAATAAAGAGGCATTTCATTCATGATTAAAAAAGAGGTAGCGCCAGAAGGCTTTTGAAGGTTAGAATGTAAAGTAGGCTGACTCTGGTTATGCTTTAAAGAGTATGTATCTTAAGTAGCAGTCAAGCCTTCCTTAGATACTCCCTTAGGCTTCATATTTGGTTTAGATCCGATGCTAAATTAAAAAAACCTTTTGAGATTAGAGGTGTGAGTGTAAATTTGATAGTTTAGGTTGGTAGCCACTTGTGTTTCCCTTTTCATTATTGCTCTGAAGAGTGGATTCGTTTTTGTACGTGTTGCTCTGAACTACCTTTGAGCCAGCTACTCCACCTCCAAGAGTTCTCTTTTCTGTGTTGTTATTGCTCATAGTTGGAATCTGGTAGTTGCTGTCGATGCTTGAGTAAAGATTCCCTCCTGCGTTATAACCTCCAATAAATCATTAATCTTAAATAAACTATCATAATCCAAGTCGGCTGTTGCTGTTTGCCTCAATAGGTGCCAATAAAATAACATTAGTATCATTTTTGGAACTGAAGAACCCTATTTCTGTTTATTCTCAAGTGCAGAGGTCCCACCTTGCTTTTTTGTTTCAATTACTGGGAGTGAACTTTTATTTGCGTTGTCAGCTTGTCCCCACGAACCCTAATAACTCAATAAGTAAATGTGGATTTAGAAAGAGGGAATTTTGGAGTTTATCAATTCAATATCATAATATCTCAGAGCTTGACTTTATCTTACTTGCTTTTGCTGGTTAGATTTGCTTACGCCAAGGTCTAACTAATTATTGTTGATCTTTATGGATGATTGCAAGTTGTTGGTGACCTCCTTGGAGAGAGTTGCACTTGGCCTGGGTTTTGAATTATTGAGGCGCGAGTAGTCGTTACCACTGGGCCCTTTCTTGAAAGACGAGTGAAAATCATCTTCGTAATAGTTGTCCTCGTCCTCGAATTACTTAAAGTTCATTTCTATTTTAATTACATTCTCTCACAAAAATAAAGTTAATCATTTATGAAGAAATATTTTCGTAAGTAATAAATTTAAGAATATTTGTAATGAGAGGATTTATAGACAGCAAGACTTCACAACTAAAATCCAACAATCTGAATGGCCTAAAGTGTTGGCAGATATTTATTGTTGCAATAGCTTCATTGTAACTCATTAGAGTATCTAACTGCTCAGTGTTAAGTTAGTATTCGAGCAACTGTGTGAGCTGTATAGCTAGAGGGCATATATATTGCTACCAGAGCTGTGTCTCAAAGTCAACCGCTGAAGCTGATTGCCTAGCCTTATACAATCTAGCCAATTCTTTTCATATATGAAAATTATTAATTCAGGGAGGCTTTTGGATCAAAGCAATCTCACCATCCCCTAAATTTAATTGACACTTCTTTTTTATTCTAGTCACATTTTAAATGATCAACAGTGTAGCCTCTTGTCCTAATTTCTAGCAACTGAATGACACTACATGCGCAATGAAAATGCGGTCATTTAACATTAAAGACGACAATATGAATATGATCAAGAAATATAAATACACAGTTCAGCCAGGCAAATGGTGTTTAGTCATGGTTCAAAACACTCTCACTCTTCATTCTCTATCTATTTAAATACTTTTTGTAAATTTAACTCTCTTCAAGATGTTAAAGGATGCATGAAGATAGACTAAATCACTGGTGATATATTCATTGCCACCTGGCTTGTATGGATTAAATCTAAACTACACACTCTAATAAGAATAAGATGAGCTTAATGCGGCCATGGCAGCTTACTCTAATTCCGTGGCCCAATTTACTACTAATAATTAAGGCAGTGACGCAAGTTATGTTATTCCTTCTGTTCTGGTAAATGGAGATTATACTTTCACATCAACGCCTCCATCCCCAATGGTCTATGGATCAAATTAACTCTAGGATTGGCTTTATTCAGCTCTCTTAGCCAAAAATAATTTCACCTACTTAGCAAACACTATTTCTTCAACAATAAAGTCTTAAAATGGGACTCTACCGACACTCGACTGGGATCAAATTGACATAGTAGGGGTACCTGCAAATCGATCAATCAGATGGATCTGGGCCTATAACTCAGACAGCGTAGTTGAATCTTTTCAGGTTAAAGCATCTTATGCAATGATAAAATTATTTGCAACTGCAATATAAGGTGTCATTATAGCTATTTTTCTATAAGAGCTACTCAGCTTTTGATTAAGTTGTAATCTTGAAAAGATTATTCCTTACAAAATAAATACAACGCAGACTAAGGATCAAGAAATAATGATGATAAGATTAATGCAAAAATATATCTGCTCAATGATTTAAAATTGATTAAACTAATCTTGTTCAAACTTAATTTCTTACTTTTCTTGCTAATTCATTTATTTACTTACTCATGCCTTGCTCTCAATCTTCTTAGTAAAATAGGCGAACATGATTTCAAGATCCTCTTGATAGTCATGTGTTCTATAAAATGAATAGTCCTCTTATTCCCTCTCATAATGTCGTTTAATTTTTGAATAAAACTCCTAGTTACTGTTGTTAGTGCTTGCCTCTTCCACTTTAACTTCTGATGAAGCATGCCTATTCTTCTTTAGCTAAGAGTCTAGATTCTTAAGAATGAATTTCTTAAATGACTCTTTAGAAGGAACTGATTTTTCTCTCAGTTTAAAGATAGCAAATTCCAAGTTATCAAGATGCTTTTTAATTTTAAGTGCTTGCTCGGCTTGCTCTTTAGTCATTTTATGATCTTCCTGCAGAGTTTTAAGCATCTATTCATCCTCCTACTGCTGTTTCTGAGGTTTAAAGTAGGGAGATTAATATATAAAAAGATATCATGAAAGGCATACTATTGATATTAATTTTCTAATGAGATTTGTGAGTATCGCATAGAGCATCTACAACAGCCTGAGTTGATGACTGCTCCTTCTTCTTTTAAGACTGTTTGAAATTAGTCAAAGTTTTCATGAAGTCAGACAATATGGCTGAAGAGCCCTTGGTATCTGCTTAAGACTACTTAGAATGTCTCAAAGAAACTCTAGAGACGTAGCTGCTGGCCCTATTCTTGGGTTCAACTGCCTTCGAGTCTTAACTTTCAAGTTTAAGCAGTCCATCCTAAGTAATGTAGTGCTCTTAGAGTATCTTTTGTTTTTGCTCCCAGGCTCTGCGCTTCCTCCAGTCTTTGTAGTCTCTTTTCCTCCTTTCAGAGTCCTTCAAGTCTTTTATTTTTGGGGCAGTTGCCGGACATTAAGATTTTTAGGATTGAATTTAGCCGATTGACAAGAGAGGGTTGAGGGAGGCGGAAACGTTGCTAGAGAAAGAAAAAGGGTAGTTGCTAAGTTGAGCAGGAATAGGTACTGAGCTACTAGCTCTGATGTCTGCTAGTTTTTGGCTGAACCTTTCCTTTAATTCCTTGAATGGATTCATGAAGTCATCACTCAGCACGTCTAAGAATCTGCTGGCATATGTTGCAACTGGCTTTAAATTAAGTAGTGGAGTATAATAATTTAATCAAAAGGCTTTTACTCATCTTCTTTAATAAGTTATAAGAGTCAGGGAATAGACTTACTTTTGGCAGCTGCGTTATTTTCCGCCTTGACTTAAGGTATATTGGCGCTAGCTATATTGGATTCAACTTTGACTTCTTGAGGAGCTTTGCTGTATTTGGCTCTGGCTCTCTTTCCGAGAATACTTTCCACTCCTATTCTATATTGGAATCAAACAGTCCATCTTTAATAAAAGAGAATGTGTAATATTCTTCGTAGAAAGGTTGCTCCTCTATGATGAAATGGTCCATGTCATCCACATCCAGCTCCAAGAAATTAAAGTCATCATGAGGAGGGCTCTTATCCATTTTAAAGTAGGATGATGATGAAGTATTATATTTAAATTATTATATAAATGCACAAATGTAGGATGGAGATTTTATTCCTTTGTCGAATTCTTACTTATTCTTACCCACCTTATCGTAAATTATATTAACAAAACAAGTTTAAACTAGAAAATAACTTATTTTGAATACTGTACTTGATTTGAATAGTTAGCATTTTATAATCACTCATTCAACAAAGATACCATTATTCTATACTGATTTTATTATAGTTTATTAAAAACAATTTTTGTTCTTATCTGAGAAGAGAGGTTATTTTAATTTTAAATAAAATATTTCAATATATTTTATATTAGAAGATTAATATTTTTTTATTTAAAATCGTGTCTGATCTCTATCTTGATATAGGGAAAAAATAAATAAATTAAGCTATAATTACAAAAACTATTTCTGAGACTGTGACTTCTTTTTAATTATATTTCTCAATATGCTTTTAAAAAAATTTATCTCAATCTTCAATAAAACTCTCTCTTTTTAACTGCTAATATATAATGGTTTAATATAGTTGATGAGATAAACAGATAATTATCCTTACACTATAATTGAAAATCAATACTATTCCCCAGACTTAATAAATTTATGGAAATTATTTTAATTTTTTATTATCCTTATTATTAAGATGGAGAAATATGCTTTAAATTTTCAACTTGGAGTTTAGAAGTTTCTAAACTAATTTATTTGTTCTTTATACTTCTATATTGCGAATGATGATAATAAAAATATTCCCTATAAAATATCATCTATCTAGTGAATTATAGTTTTAATTTCAGTAATTATAAAATTGGTATCAATAATTAGGAGATATCAGGATCATCATTATGAGCGTCAGCTTTCTTTGGAATGGACAGCTGATTTATAGCTTCACTTGACTGGTCTAGATTCGCCTCTTAGTTGGCATTTTCTGGTTATTCCTCCATTTGGTGGTCTTCCTGATCTTGCAGATGATCTGAAAGAGAGTCCTCACTTTCGTCTGACTTGTCTTCCTCGTCGTACTCACTGTCATAGTCATTCTTCACTTCCTCAACTGGCTAAAAAGACTTAAAAATATGGATTATGGCTCTTCCTCTTCTTGCTCCTCCTCGTCTTACTCCTCTTGGTTATCTTCCTCTTCTTCTGGATTAGAATCCTCCTCCTCCTCTTCGTCGTAGTTGTCCCTTTCCTAGTCTGCATTTTCTTCTTCCTCCATCTTCTACCCAACTGAGTTGCTCCAAATCAAGTCTACAGATTAAGATAACACCCAAACAGAATAGCGCAAAATTTAAAAAGAGGCAAATCAGCAATTAAACAGGGCATAAAGAAGTTCATATAGATAGATCACTTACTGACTTGCTGGCTGGAGGGCATGGGCTCCCCAAATTAAATGTTAAAAATTCTAATTCAAAGTAAGGCTAAAATTTTATGTTGAAGTAATCGCTATGCAAATTTGAACCCACAATGAAAGTTTGCGCTATCGCTTGCCACTAGATTATTCACTCTGTCCATGCTTACATAAATTATAAATTAAGTTTATAGAGATTTAATTGCTTTATTCGTTGGATTTGTTGTCCCCTTTTCCACCCATTGAGTAATAAACTTAATTGCGAATCCTTATTATATAAATTATAAAGTTAAAACTCTCACAAGAACAAATTCAAGAGTTTAGTTATTTATCTGTTATTATACTATTATCGATTCCAAATAAGTTCAAATATTTTCCTCGAAATTAGACATAAGAATTAGCAATTTTAAAGTAATATAGTCTATAAAAATCATAAAAGTTTGATGAAAGAATATTCGTTCAAATGAAATTTTTATTTTTAAAAGAAGATATTTTATTTAAACTTCTCTTTCTCATGTTAAATTAACTTCATTTTTATGGTTGTATATATGCGCCTTTGCTGATAATTTTCTAGATTAGAAATATGATATCGTCGGAAGTAGCTATAAACTCATCATAGTGTTTTTAGCATTTTTTATGCATCTCTTTTATCTTTTATAGATTTTGACTTGACTGTTCTTCACTATGTCTCTTTTGCTTTTTGAATTTAGTATATTCCATTTCTGCCCTATTATATACTGCTTTGAATCTGGCTGCAAGAGTGATGCGCAGTAAGCACTTTGCGCCGACGCTACTCAGACATAAATTTAAACTGTTTTCAACGCTCAAAAAGTTCCTATAAATGTTGAAGGGATGACTTTGTTTCAAAACTAGATTTTCTTAAATGTAATATTACTCAGATTTATTCAAAATACAAATTAAAAGAAAAAAATCTTCTCAATTTTCTGACAGCATTCTTAAACTTTATTTTACTTTCTAGGATAAATTACAATTTATTTGACTCATCTTGTAATTGTTAAGAGATATTTCATTTTTTAAAAAATGAATTATTATAAATTGCTGTGTCTGAGATTTTAATAAACGAATCTCCTTGTTTCAATTAAATTTGATCTATATCTCATGCTCCTTAATTTGCGTATTGTGCTTCTCACACTGTTTCTTACTTCTTATCTTAGAAGAAGGGATTTAGAGCAAGTACTAGCAGCAGTTTCCAACTCAAATTAAATTTTCATATAGTTGGCTATAAGCAGATTAATATTTTTTATAATTTAACTTTTAATTTAATTATTTTTATTTTTAAATTATTAAAGATTAAATTAAATTTAATTTTGAATTTTGGAGTGAGCAATTAATCTTTCTATAATTTGCTCATAATTTTGAAAATAAAGAATATTCAACCCCAGTCTTATTTGACATGAGAATTTAAGAGCATTATTTTTTCTTATAGAATGAATATAAGTAGACTTTAAATATATAATCTGTTGCTTACTATAGGCTTTAACATGCAAAATCAATAATACCTGAAAGATATTTTTAAACTCGATAGCTCTATTTAAACCACTACTCCAAAATAAGATGAAGCCTATGAAGGCAGGGAACAAGAAGAAGATATCTTTGCGAAGCGGAAAGACACCATGCAAAAAATAAAATCCCTCAAGGCAATTAAACTCACTACCAAACTGATAAAGAGAATTGAATAGCGATTCAGCTTATTTCGAGAGAGATGATGGATTACCTGCCCAACTAGGAATACTTCAGGGTATTTTACATGAGTGGAAATGTATGGAATCTAATTAGTCGCTACTATGAGATTCTAAAGCAAGTTACCTTTCTACAAAATGAGCCTATTCGTCGCCACCAAGACTCTAAATATTTGGAATAAAGGGCATACAGAATTAAGAGACAGAAGAATGTTATTGAATTGCTGGTTTCTAGAATCAAAAGGAAGGTATGCAAGTAGATTAAGTTGGGATGCTATATTGTTCCTCAAAAGTGAATAACCAATGTGTGAGGCGTTGAATTAATCCAATGCTTTTTAAAATCAAAAGGATCTTTTTAATTACAAAACTTAATTTAAGACTAAATTATGAAATTCTCTTTAAAATTATTATTTGAATGTATTAAATACTTTTAATTTTTATGAAGAAGTTTTATTTAATTAAGTTTATGTTTAAAAAATCACTTAAACATCATTTAGGACTTATAAATCAATTTTAGTAAAGGGCACAAAAAGGCCTTTAAAGCAAATGAATTTAAATGAAAGTCATTCATAAATCGTTTTAGAATGTACTTTTAATCACAATAAACAAAAATACTGATAAATTGAATTATTTAGATAAAATTATTTCGAAAAACTCTCCTCCTAATAAAATCAAATGATTTTAAACTTTTCAGCTTTAATTGTGATAACATTACCATTAAATTTGTTTTACATCTTGAGGAAGAAGTCAGTTCCTTTCAACTCTTGGGAGTAATTGATCTCGCTGCTAGTCTTTTGAATTTTTAATCGCTTATTTGCACTAAGCCAGGCTGATTCAAATTCCTTACATTCCCTATTGAGCACACATCTATTACTCCTTCCCATATGCAATCTACTTTTATATAATGAGTAACTATTGTGATATTCTTTACTCTATCCAGCAAAGATTCAGAGTTGGGAAGACAAAATATTATATTGGAGAGTCTGCCTCTCATAAAACTTTGCGATATTTTTAGCTCCTCAAGCTTCGGCATTTTTTCCTTTACTATCCTAAAAATATTTGAGTAATCGAAGATAGTTGAGGAGTGATGGTAAGAAGTTCTAACTGCATTCTCGATTTATAGATACCTCAGGTTTGCCATCTTCTTTAGCAATTCCTCAAGATCTTATATGCGATATTGCGTTCTATCGTCTAACAATACCTAAGATTGTAGAATGGAAAACGATTCTAATTTGCCAAGAGGGAAATTATCCACAAATTCATAGCTAATTTTCGATCTTATAAGACTTAGTTGGTTTAAATTCCTGAAATTCCAATGATCAAGACCCCCATACATATGTTAGCTTATTTAATTTACATCCTTCAATCTTAGAGTTTATGTAAAAGTCTAATCTGGCATGTTTGGGACAGTCCATTGATAATTTAGAAGTTAATTTTATGCGTTATTAAGCTCCGTGACATTATCGAAATCTGAGATTTCAGCATTTTTAAAAAAGAGAGAGTATTAAAGCACAACATTTAGAGAGACCTTTAAATTCTTACAATTTAAGCTGAGGGCCTCAAGCAGCAGATTTTAATTTGCTATGAGTTTCTCTAAAACTCTAAAGCATCTTATATCTGAAAGAATATTCAGGGAAACTGCAAGCTTCTTGGGATGATTATGGAGGAGATCAGTGATTTGCGAGACTATATCTTCTGAATATTGCTTGCAGACTTGAAACTTGATCTCCTCAGAAAGTTTCAAGATATAATCAAACATGCAAACTTCTCTTTGTTAATAATCTTTCACTTAAAATTTGGACCAGGTGTCAAACTCATAATTGTCTTTGAAGTTATTTTATGCCTTTTAAATTAAATCTATCCTAAAGTTGTATCTCCTGTTTAAATATCCATCTATACAATTACTGTGAATCTATTTCGATTGTTATCTTTATCGTCTGTAGAGTCGATTAAGCTATTTCTCTTTGAAGGTGACCTGCTTGTATTCTCACTTTTAGAGTTGAGGATAATGCTGGACTCGGGTAGAAGTTATCTCTCTATTGAGGATAACTTTGATATTTTTTAGTAGAGGGTTTAAAAAGTCAAGTATTGGTATATTGTCAATCTCAGATATTTTGAAAACATTTTTCCTTTGAATAAATAATTGAAACTACTAATTAGCTTTAGCACATTAAATTTTACCAAAATAACTCCTAAAATTGGATAATAGCACACTTGGTTTAAATTTTAGAATTTACACTTATAATAGCAACTTACTCATATTCAAAAGACTTATTTGAGTTGTTAATTCAAACTTTTTGAAAAATCTTGATTTCCATTCATTGCTATAAACATTCATATATTTTGAGGGTAGAGGATGAAGTTAAGAATTAATTAATTTTGCGGTATTAGTTTGAATTATAGAGGCTATTCTCACACTTAATGGACCAAATCATTGACAAAACTTTCGAAAGCTTTCTCTCCAGCTACAACGAATTCCAGAAGGAGCAATTTAAGCACAACCTGGTCAAGAGAGATGATGCGATACTCTTAGATCTCAGAGACCCAGTGCAATATCTGCAACGCATACAGAGTATAATGGAGCACTATATACCCAAGGGCACTCCACACTCTAAGATTAATTTCCTGCAGTATTCAGCCGCTAAGGATATCAATGAAAAGATTGAAAAGGCTGAGACTTATATGGCTCATCACTTTACAAGGGAGGACTTGGATCACATGGCAAAGTCAATCATTTCAAAAAATCCTACTCCGCTTCTCGACAATGACATGCACGTCATACTTTCAAATATCAATATGAGGAAGCAGCAAAATCAAGAGCAAGAGATGAGAAGGCAAAGATAATTGGCAGTCGATAAGTTAGATGACATGGCTGTAGATGAAGATGGTAATATAGTCAATTATACGGACATGCAGGAAATTATAGACAAAACAGAGAACCTAAACTCTAATCAGACTAAGGACAAAGGGAATAATCAGCTTTGGGTTGATAAGTATACCTCTCACAAATTCTTTGACTTACTTACAGACGAAGTTACCAATAGAAACGTTCTCACTTGGCTAAAGACTTGGGACGAGGTTCTCAATCCCGATGGCCCAAAAGTAAATCTCAGAGTGCCATAGCAGTTGCTCAAAACCAACTTAAATAAAGGCTACTTATAACCTAAAGCTTTTAACTTTTAATTAATTGAGAGGGAGGAAAAATTATTAAAAGAGTAAAACTTTTAGTCTGGATTGTAGTCAGTCCAAGGTGTAAGTCAAGTTAACAGCTTCTAGGCTTAGGGTTTTATGCAATAATAAGATATTTACAGCTATAAAAACAAGAAAGTGCTCCTGCTCTATGGACCACCAGGCACAGGAAAATCAACTTTGGCGAAAGTACTTGCTAGAATTGCTGGGTACTAAGTGTGCGAGATAAATGCGTCTGATGAGAGAACTGGAGATAAGATCCCAGATAAAATAAAGAATGCTACTTAGATGAATGACCATTTTAGTGCACCTGCGCCAACAATTATGGATGAGGGAAGAGAAGCTGATAAATCAAAGCCAGTTTGTTTGATAGTAGACGAAGTTGATGGGGCTGTTAGCTTTGAAGGTAGCTTGGACGGCAAGAAAGGTATTGGAAAGATAGTAGAATACTTAAAGAAATGCATCGCTTTTCAATCTAATAAGAACAAGACGAAAGGCAAAGTTATCAATGAGGAAGAAGATGAAATTGACAAGCATCTCAAGGGTAATGGAAAGGAGAAAGAAATAGATAACCAAGAAGAACAAGATTAGGAGGATCAATAAAAGACTAAGGCCAAGAAGAAGAAGAGTGATGATGGAATTAGAGAAATGAAAAGACCAATCATCTTCATCTGTAATGATCTCTACTCTAAAGCACTCATTCCATTAAGAGAGATCTGTCTCACTATTAAAGTTGAAAGCGCTAATTATGAGAGACTCTTAAGAAGACTGAGATTCATTTGCAAACAGGAAAACTTCTAGATAGATGATTAACTTTTGAGAGAGCTCATTGAAGAGACAAAGTCAGATGCTAGAAGCTGCATCAATACTCTCCAGTTTATGTCTGCTATGTAGAAAGACAACGGTGAGAAAGTTACAGTGAACTAAGCTGTAAAGGCAAGTGGATCTATGTATGGTGGAAAAGACACTTTGAAAATGTGTTCAATGTAGCAGATCAGCTCCTCTTTTGCAAGGATAGACATGTTTAGATGGGCAACAATACCAAACTTATCCAATCCATGAATATTTAACTGTTAAAGGAGGTAAGATAGAAGATCTAATCGATGGGAGATACAGAGCTCCTGAACGATTATATCTATCACAATTACAGCTCAAGTGTCGGCTATTTCGACGATGATTTAGAGAAAACTGCTTACTTTATGGACACTCTTTCAAGAGCAGATATCAATGACTGCTTCATAAAGAAAACATAGAACTACGAGATGATGTCTACTCAATACATACCAGCCTATACTTTCAGAAAATTCTGTGCAGGCCATAGATCTGGAAAGAATGAGTTCCCCAAGGAATTGAAAGGTATGAGGAATGAAAGAAGAAAGTTTGTCGACATTTTTGATAAGCTACTTGATCTCTCTGGAGGCAAAATCTAGCGCAAGGGTGTGAGAAGAGTGAAAGAAGGCTAGACTAATGATGAGGAAAGATTTAAACTCGGTAAAAATACTACTCTCCAAACTGGCATAAGGAAGAAGGACTTTGCAGTGGACATCCTCCCTTACATCTATCACATGATTCACCCAAACATCAGAGATATCAACACCTAGCTCTTCACTAAATACGAGAGGCAAGTCTTCCAAAGCTCAATCGAAATTATGATAATGTTCGACATTAGTCTAAAGCCAGAATCGGAAGAGGTTAATTTCCTATCCAAGCAGTAAACCAATATCGCTGAGTTTGAGCCAGACTTGTCCTCACTAGTAACCTACAAGGGTGGAAGAAAGGAGTATATGCGCACTAAGACTCAAGTCCTTATACTCTAAAACTACGAAAGCATCAAGCAATCGATGCTCACTTCCGAGGGAGGAAACATAGGTGACTTCTTTGAAACCTTAAAAAATAAAAAGTCAGCAGCCATCGAGGACGCAAAATTAACTGGTTATGGATTCTTAGCTGGATTTGCAGCTAAGTAGGCAGAAAAGAAGAGAAAGTTTGATCAAATCTCCAAAGATGGCTAAAAAGGAAGATTTGTTTACAAATTCAAGGAAGGGCATTCCAAGAATTTCAAAAGAGAACTCAACTTCGAATATTTCTTGATATGATAGACAATTAAAACCATTATTATTCCTTTTTACCTTTAATTTAACTCATTCATTCAATGGTCATATTAATTTATTAGAGGTCTTTTAAATTGAGATAAAAGCTAAATATTCATTTTATTTTTTATGATAGAGCAATTTCTCTGACGCTCATACCTTATTAAATTTAAATTGAATTTGGAAACTTCAAAATACTTTTATACTTGTTGTCAATCTTAATTACAAATTTAACTAAAAATGAATGAAAATGACAACCTTTTGAATGAAAGCAATGAAATCAAAGTTGAGCCAGTACCGATATAGGAATTAAATTAAGAGTAAAAGCTTTGTTAGCTCATATCTGAGCTAATTTCAGATTAAGTCTTATAATTATTGAATCTACAAGAACTTTTGAAAACCAGAATAAGATGTTTTCAAGATCTGCTACCACTAGATTCTAACTTATAAAGGTACACAAACGAGAGAGTATAATCATAAATTTCATGCAGGCTCTTAAACCTTTTATTTGTCATCGATCAATTCTTTGGCATGCGAAAAAGAATGAAATGACTAGACCAATAGGAAGAATAAATAAAAGCTTTTAGCAATTTTGAACTCAAAATCTTTGATAAAATAAAGATTGAAACACTGGAATTGGAAATATAAAACTTAAAAATAGAGAGACAGAAGATAAATAAGGAATTTGAATTTTTGAATCAGCTTGAGATTCCAAAAGAATTAATAAATTTATCTCTTTTTCCAACTAAGTGAAGTGGAGTATAAGAGGAAGAACTAAATTAGATATCCTAATTGATTAGAATTAAGTTAAAATAATTATTCCCTTTAATATTTATTATATACCTTTTTTTAAAAAAAAATAAAAAAACTTCCCCACAGCTCTAATTATGTTTAAATGATTCTTGAAGTTCGAAAATTCCATTCAAGATAAGATAATTATAATTTCATAGTAACAAATTTTAAAATAAAATGAAATCTTTTATGATGAAATTTGTCTTTTATTTGTTTGAGGAATAATAAAGATAAATTAGTTAAGTAAAATTGATTAGTTTAATTATTTTTTCCTTTTCTAATTAATTTTCTAAAAAGAACTTAATAAAATTAAAATAATGCTTAAAGATTGATTCAAAAATAATGATAATTTGAGTTAGAAATTTTTTTAATTAAAAAGTAAATTAAATTAAGCTTTTTCTTTCTGCTATGATGATTTTCATTCATTTAGAGGGTACTATTTAAATATTCGGGATTTGTTATCTGATATGCTTTTGTAGACTTTTACAAATTTTCCTAATGATTCTTAGAATAGATCCAAGGTTACTCCTCAGCCTTTTTAGCTTTTCTATATCGAAATCTTTGTTAAGATGATTGCTCGTTTCTCTTTACTGTTATGATTGTGTTTCTTTATTCTGCTATATTATTTCTTCTTCTTATTCTTCATCATCATCTTGAATTGATCTGATGCGGCTCTGAGTTTCTGGAAATCCTACTATGTCATAAAATTTGAAAAGCAACTTGTCAACTTTTTCAAGAAGCATGTAATAGGTGAGGATTCTCTTTGCGACTTCTCTATCTTAGGTAATAATTTTGTAGTAAGTTTGGAAATTTGTAAGTCTTTGGAAGTCATTTCTGAAACTCCCATAGTTATCCTCAATTTATTAAATGCTCTTGAATAGCTAATTAATCTCAATAACTATAGGTAAATTATTTGAATTAATGGAATTATTATTATTCTGAGTTTACATTTTAACAAAAGAAAAATAATTAAAGGTGAGAGGGATATAAAAAAGAGAAAGTGAATTATGAAGCTTCAAATCAAGGGAGGGGTTCCAAAACAATTGAATTCCTTGTTAAATATTGAGAATAGCATAAAAATCTAAAGCTTATTTGATATATAGTTTCAGTTTACCATTTAATTAAGTACGAAATGAGTTTGATCTCTTTAATATTCTAATTTATTTTATTTATCTTATCTAAAATATTGTTTGAGAAGGTTCTAACTATTGTCCAAAGAAGTGAATTCAGCATAAGTATCTTTAAATTTCCATATTTAACAATTGAATTATGTACTAGAGAAGTGAGGGGAGTAAACCTAATGGGTAAGTAGTTGACTATGTTGAAGAATTAGAAAATGAGATAAGTCCCTTGGTTGGGAAGGATGTGATAAAGCACTTCTAAGAATTGAGACTGCAAGAAGTAAAGGAGGAAGAAAGCAGATTAAATACTCAAGCAGAGCAGCAGTAGGAATTCAATCCCTATCTACTTGGAGATGGAACTTTGCAAGATGAGCAAATGGAAGATGATGATTACAATCCCTATAAAAATTATACAGTAGATGATTTCCTAAGAGAGGAGGAGGCCAGAGAATTGCAAATGCAACAGCTTCAAGCCAATCAAGCACTTATTCCTACTTCGACTACAAAACAAAAAGTACCTAAGATTAAAGAACAGAAGCAGAGGAGAGGAGATGCATAGAATAAGAAAGCCAGAGCTAAGTCAGGCTGCGACAAGATTCTTCAGGACAGTTAGACTTCTCACTTAAGCAAGATTAAAAGTGAAAATGCAGAAGAGGAAGAGTCTGCTAGCTCTCATAGACTCAATCTCTAAAAGTTTAAAGAGCTTTTAGAACAGAAGAATAAGTTGAAGCAGCAACAAATTGACACTATAAAAACCAAGCCATTAACATTTGAGACCAAGCTGCAATCTACTAAATCTGAAATAAAAGCTAAGCCAAAAATTCAGCATACAATCAAAATGGAGGATATTTTCCAAGAAGATGAAGCAGTTACAAAGCCTTAGAAATCAAATTTTGTAATCAAGAAAGAAGAAAAGGAGCCAACAAAATGCAGCAGCTAGAGCGTGGAAGTGAGTCAAGAGTAAAGAGAGGCATTGAATAAGTTTAAATACGAGCCTAAAAAGAGCAGCTTAGCTGATTCGCTCATGAAATTTAATCCCTCATAGAAAGTTATTTCTAAACCTAAATTTAATGTTACCAAATTGCCAAAGGCACTAGCTAAATACAAATTAAAATGGAGAGCCAGATAAGAACTAAATCAGAGAGCGATAGGAGAGAGCACGATTCAGACGAGGATGTAGTAATGAAAGAGATCAAAGAAGATGAAGACTCAGATGAGAGAATTCTTATGAGTTAGAGTCCTAAGAGAGCAGAGGACTCAAACTAAGGGTCTTAAGAAAAAGCGAAGTCTGAAACTTCAGACAGAGAAGTTTAAAATGAAAATACTTCGAATCTAAACTTTGGAAAATCTCTTTTATTTGGAAAGCAGAGAGGGAAGTCACAGAATACTGTGAATCAGATTAATAAGATAACCAGCAAATTAAATATGCAGTTGAAAAATTAAGAACTAAAGAGAGGCAGAGGAAGACCTAGGAAAACGCAATAATGAAGACAGAAGTTGTGTCATAAGATTACTAAACTTAACTAAATTTCTTCTTAATTTTATTAATTATAATTATAATAATATTTGGGAATTATATTTATTGAGCTCTAAATTCATCCTAATATTCAAATTTATATGTTACCATTTTAAAAGCTTTTAATATCTATTATTTATATTATTTGTGAAAATGGAATATGAAATTGAGTGCTTAGTGAATCAAATCAATTCAGGTATAGAATTGATGTGGAGTCGTAGTGAACTTTGGAATTTTGAAAGAGAATTTAATGAAAAATATCACAAAGAGAGTCTCATAAATAGGCTGTTAGCAATTCGTCTGTAAACTATAGAGAGATAATAAATTAATCCACTAGATAGAATTATGATTAGCAGATTGAAAGTGTTTCTAAATGAACAATTTTAAAAATTATAGATAAAACCAACAAAATGACTGAATAAGTTTATATGATAATTAATTTACTAAATCTTAATTAAAAATTGATTGTTTATTTGAATCATTTGCCTGGTCCATCTAGTGCAACAATTTCTTGTATTAAATAAGTTCTGAACTCACTGAATGCCTTCTCGTATTGTTTGATGTCTATTCTGTACCATTTAATCATTTGCCTTATCTCAACAGAAAATTATCTCTCCACCCAAGCTTGCTTTGAATCCTATCATCTGTGCTGAATACCGATCTTAGGCCATTTATAGTTAATCTTCTAATTATCTGGCTCTAGGTGACATCATGACTTTAAAATAAGAAGATTTTTAGCAAATTTTGAATAGGTCAAAAAACAGATGGCATTTTCTGGTATGGATTGTTTCAACTTGTTTGTTAAGGCTTGATAGAGCTTTTTTTATTAAAATGAGATAGTACTTGTAGAGATCCCTTTGCATATTCTAGTAGTTTTTGGAAGAAGAGGACTTGGAATACTGATTAAAGGGATTTATCGTTGGCTATAGTTTAGGCTATATATTTCGAGAAGGGTCTTAAATTATTTGCTACACTTATATTTATTCTGTGCTCTCAGTCATATGTTTTAAACTTACTATTTAAAAAAGTACGTATAAATATATAATAAAGGTGGTCACATTAAACCTATATTTAATTAATTAACCTTTTAATTTTCTAAATTCAAACGTCTCAAAATTCATTTGGATGGTAGAAATTATATTCAGTTTATAATTTAAATTTAAACTTTTATATCTGTGATCTGCATGGCAAGCACCGCAGCTTTTAGTAACTCTATAGATATGCGTATGCCACCAATTGGAGGAGGCATTTCAAACTCTGCTCCACCCAAGAGAGAGCCGTTTTCTCTTTAAGAATTGAAAAGTCTGAGTTTGCTGACTCATCTTAATGCTAAACTCAGAGAAGCTGAGGAAAAAGTAAATGTGCAAGAGATGGACGACCAGGAAATCAAAGCATCACTTACAGACTCAAATGAAGTCAGAGGTATGTGCAAAAGGACTCCTCATCCTATTTTTTCTTATTATCAAAGCTCATTAATTCCATTACTTTTGCATTATAATCTGAGATATTAAGAACTTCTATATAGAGCAAAAGCTACAGCGGATTCGCGAGAAACTAGAAGCAAAGAAGGAGTAGAGCACTTCCCTCAATAATCTCTACAAGTTTCTCTCTCTTTATAATGAGAAGTCAGCAGGTGCAAGACTTATTGTGAGAGAAGTTGCAACTCAGAGTGCTATGAGTGTATTAGAAAAAGCTAAGCTAGACCGAGAGCGATTGCTGATTATTCACTAGGCAAGAGTGAAGAAGCAGTTTGAGGAAGAGAAGTCTAAGCTGCTCAATGAAGCTATGGCTGATGGAAATCTTCCTGAAGATCCAAAGATTGAAAGCTTGGCCCTCATCGATATGGTTCATAGCCTAGATCCAATTAAGGATGAGCAAGGGATCATGACTAAAGTCAGAAAGCTGCCACACATCGCTAGTGCTTTGGAGCTTATGGAGCAAGAAAGGGGCATGAAGATTAAGCCAAAGGAAGAGGAAAAGAAGAATCCTTTCCTTGGAAATGGACTTGCCGCACTTTAAGTCACTAGCACCGCAAAGCCAGAGCAAGTTTCTCATTTCAAGTCCATCATCCAAAATTTTGATATTGCTTGAAATTATTCCAATATATTGAATACTATTCATACTCTTCTCGACAATAAATTTAGTAATTAGTTGGGTATGAGTATTAGCTAAGGCAACTACATCAACACTAGACAAGGAGTTAATGAGCCAACCTGGAAACTCTATGAAAATAATCCTCAAGCAGCTGATCTTTTGAAATAATTCAACATCCAAGCTCCAAAGAGAAATGACAATAACACATAAGGAGCTCACAATTCAAATGCTATGCCTGACTATTTGCAAAAGCACTAATAAAACATGAACAAGAATCAGCAAAATCAGTACTACACAAACAGCAATAGTAGCAATCCTTTCTAGACTAATGCTCCCAATCAATAATAACAGCAGCAACAAAACTTTATGAATCAAATGAAGCCTGGTGTCTTTAACAATGCGGGAGATATTGGCAGCAGTGGAGGGAGTGGGTAGCCTCTAAACATCAAGCGTAGCTATCCTGATACTGGTATCTAAGATCCCTATGCGAATATTATGCAAAAGTAGCCTAAAATGCCTCCACTTCAACAGCCTGAAGTTAATCTTAATGCACTTGCACAGCTTTAAAGGATCATCGATCAAACTTTATTTTTGCTATTAAGTTTATATTTGATTGAAAACTGGAGGTGATGTTGATATGGAAAAGGTCTAGAAGCACTTTAAGAAGCAGAACCTTGACTTTGAGTTCAATTCCTATGATTAGATCTCTCGGAAACCAAATCAAGGAGCTGGTTAGGCAAGTGCTCGTAACCCGGACGTGCCACCTTCAGGTGGATTCATGACAGGTGTGCAGAAGTATAATTAGGATATGTAGCAAAAGAAGAAGGGTTTGGCTGGAGCATAAGATCGAAATCCTACTGTTGATAGCTACTTCAATCAGAATAACAAGCAAGGTGGTGTAAATAGAAATCCTAACAATCCCTTTTTCAACAATAATGGAGGAAGCAGCAATAACGGAGGTAACGGCGCAGGTGGATATTTCAATCAAAATCGGGGCAATGGATAAGGGGGTAATCAAAGTGGAAATAATTGGAACTAAAACAATAATTACAATAGTAACTACGAGGATGATGACTCCGCAACAGACAAGCTCTTCAATAATGGTGGAAGATAACCTGGCCTTGGTAGAAGAAAGTTTGTTCCTCCTACTAAAGTAGGCAATAACCCAGGCAGTGGAGGGGCCTCTGGTAATTTCAATCCTGCTAAACCATTTATATCATAAAATATTTGCTTAGACACAGTATTTAATGAATTTGTAAAGGTTTAAGTCTGTAACACAGCACATGGTAATATTAGCGAATAGTATAACATTTATTATAGATGAACAATTATCAAGCTAATGACTCAAAGAATAGCACATCAGGGCTAGATGAAAACGGGGAGCCAGTTGATGAGCGCTACAAGAACTTGGATCCAAGAGTAAAGAATATTTGTTTAAGTGACCCAAATTTAGATGGTAGAACTGATTGAGAATGAGATCATGGAGAGACAGCTCAATATCACTTGGGATGATATAGCAGGCCTTGAATAGCCGAAGAAAGCCATTCAGGAAATAATCGTGTGGCCCATGCTACGACCTGATATTTTCAAAGGCTTGAGAGCACCTCCAAGGGTAAATATTTACTTGTTCCTTTGATAATGTATAGGGTGTGATGTTCTTTGGTCCACCAGGAACAGGAAAAACCCTTCTTGGAAAAGCAATTGCAGCTCAATCAAAGTCCACTTTCATGTCTATCTCGGCCTCTACTTTGACTTCGAAATGGGTGGGAGAAGGAGAAAAGATGGTTAGAACTATGTTCGCCATCGCAGCCATCCATCAACCTACAGTCGTTTTCATAGATGAAATAGACTCGCTTTTGTGTGCTCGTTCAGACCAGGACATGGAGTCTAGTAGAAGAATCAAGACTGAGTTCCTAGTTTAGCTTGATGGAGCTAATACTTTCGCTGGGGATAATGCAAGGATCCTAATCATAGGGGCTACAAACAGACCTGGGGATCTTGATGAGGCAGTGAGGAGAAGGCTGGTCAAGAAGTTGTACATTCCTTTGCCTAATAGGGCAGGCAGAAAGCAATTCATTCAACGCCTTATTGAGAATGAGATGAAGACTAATGAAAGCCAGTAGATTAACGAGTAGTAGTATAATATTCTCAATTAAATAAATGGAAAAGATCTCATATGATCAACTTAATGAGTGATATTAACTTGTCTGACGCAGACATAGACGAGTTAGTGAGCCTCACAAAAGGCTACTCAGGAGCAGACCTCAAATCTCTTTCTGCCGAGGCATCATACATGCCTCTCCGCCAGGTCGTGGACATATCAAGCGTTGATATTTCTCAGATAAGGCCTATCACCCTCAACGATTTCAAGGAAGCCCTTTAAAATCAGAAAGCTTCCGTTAACCAAGAAGATCTCTCAAAGTTCCTTGAATGGAACGATAAATTCGGCTCAGTCCCTATTAAGCCAGAGGAACTCGAAGATTGACCTTTGAATCGACAATCTTTGTTTTTGTTTTGTAAGAAAGAACGTTTTAAAACCTTTCTTAGCTAAGGGCTTTTGCTTAATTGTATTTTTTCTAGATTAATTAATTTCTTAGATTTAACTTCAAATTTTGAGATACATGAGAATATTATAGGAAGTGAAGAATATTTGAGGAATCACTAACCAATATTAATGTAGTATACTTGAGTTTGTTTGAACAATTAAATTATTTAAATGGCTAATATTTTTATTTGCTGTTCTAAATTTAGCCTTGAAATCTTCCTTCAAAAGATAAGGAAAGCCATTTGTCAAGCCTAGTGTCCTTTTATCCCAAAAATATGTTAAAGATTTAGTCTTCTTAACATTAACTCACTCATCCATTGTGCTTCCCCGTATATAAATATTAAAAATGTGAAGAGTTAAGATGGGAAGAGGAAAGAGCAAATTGCTTTAAATATAGTGGAAGCGAAGTTTTGGGGGCGTTTGAGGCATCTTTTATGCATTAGTCTATTTATAGATTTCAGTTATAAGCAAAACAAAATAGGAAAATATGAGTTCCGAAAAGAATTAGAGAATTTAAAATTATAAAATTCTTCAATTTTCAACAAGCTATATGAGTAGAGAAGAGATTAGGTTTCAAAATGTGAGAATATATTGTAGTATCTCATAAACTTAATCCGATTTAATTAGAAGTCATTTCAATACAAAAATTAATTGAAATTATATTAAGGGGCAGAAAATAATCAAAAATTACCATCTGATAAAATAATCTTCCAAAGAAAGAATTTAAGAATTAATTTTTTAACTTGTGATTAATTTTTTTTAAATGGACAATTTTTACAATATCGATAACTATGCTAAACCTAAATATTTTTAATTTAGTCTTCTTCAATGTTTAAGAACATTTACGTTTGATAAATTTTACTCAGCTAATTATAGCGCAATTCAGGTCATTTATTCAAGAGATAGATAAATGGAAGATTATATTTTTGACTAGTCGATGATTATCTAATCGAATACCTCATTGTTTCCCTCTTTCATTCTTTAGTTTTATATGAAGTCATTTAACTTTATCATTTTATTATTCCTTCACTAACCTAGAACTTAGTCAATAAAAATCTTAGATTATTTGGATATCGCTAATAATTATTACTAAGTGCTCTAAATTTATGGTTCTAAATATATCAGTCTTAAATAAAAGTTATGTCCCACACCGTTTTTAAATTCTATTTACGAAGGAACGACGCCTCCCTCATAGACTAGAGTTTTTAATTGTTAATCCGTTAGAACCCAGATTAAAGGATTTTTAATTGATTGCTTATAAAAATACGTAACCCATCAGCTTCAGAACAAAATGTGAACAACTAATGTCACCTTTGGGCTTTATTTCATTGGGCACTAGGCCTAATTATTTGATTTAATTATGATCTCTAAAGAGCCTATTTTCTTGCTTTTTATTTATACTCACAAATATTATTAGTTCTTAGCAACTAACCACAAAGTGACCAGTCCCAAATTAAAATAGAGCTGAGTAGCCTCCTAACCTAATCTATACCAAAGAGGAACCAAAATTCAAATAGGGAGGATTTTTCCAATTTATGGTTGCTAATAAGAAGTGGAAATAAATTAAAATAGATAATTATGAAGGGGATGATGATACTTCAATTATTAATAAACAGGTTTGTGTATAAAATTTTAAAGGATATTTATTATATATTTATATAGGCGTATTAATTTCGAGCTCAGTGAGTGATGCCTCATAACTGACATACATGCCTACTATATATTTGCTCCCACTCTACCCATCAATCTATCAATCGATCAATTTCTCAATCAGCAGCAAAAATAAATAAGTAGATACAAATAATATTCTCATTTAAGTGACGCATTCAGGTCCGATTTAGGAATTCAGAAAATTTATTCTGAAATTTTTATGTTGGTCTTCCAGCCTCAAAATGTGAAAAGCTGTTCGAAATATTATTAAAGTGTCCTGCTCAAGTCTGAGCCCAAATTTTCATAAGCCGAGCATTCTGGCTTGATTATATTTTTAGATTTGTCAATATGATAGTCTTGAGTTAAGTGGTAGTGAGATGATTATAATTCCACAATTTTATTTTATCTGAGGCATTTGGTGATAAGATCTTATTAGCATTTGATTAAATTTAAAATTACCCGCTCACTCTAGTTTTGCAGCTGGTTCTTAATAATTGGATGATCACTCCTGAGCACTTTTCTGATATTTACTGAAGCTATTTCATTATCACAAGTCCCTATTTCCGATAATAGATAGGTACTTAATAATAACACAAATATCATATTATTAATTATAATTATCATACTAATATAGATAGAGCCTAGAACTCAGTCAATAGACTAAGATAGAGGTTTTTATGTCTTGACAGGTCGGCACTCTCAAGTCATTTAAATTCTTAGAAGACTTAAAATTATGATAAATTGATTGTGGTTGATGAAATTTTTAAGATGCTCAAGCGAGTGGTAGAATATAAAGCAACCCACTTTATTCTTAAAGAATTTTTCCTTTGACTTGCTTTAAAAAATACTTTGATAAGATAAAACTATATTTTGCGACTAAACCTGTAGCAAACATCAGCAATAAGCTTAGAAAATTGATTTAAAAAAATATAAGTAATATATTACTGTAAATTGCTTATTGTAGTTGTTTTTATCTTTATTATGCTTGGAGTCAGTGGGTTTGATGGATTTGCGGCCTCTCTTGACAGTTTGCTTGCCTTTTGTGATAGCTCCGTGTTTGATGCTTTCCAACATCTCATCTCCTAGGAGCCTAAACTGGCTATGCTATAAAAAAGAGCTTTCGAAGTGCTAAATAAAAAGTATAGTGCTAGTTACTCATTTGAGAATTGAGGTGTTGGTTAACATTTTCAAAATTAGTCTAGATATCCATAAAATTTATTTGAAACAAAGTTATGAACAAAATACAACTGAGAAAATCAATTTAAATATCATATAATATTCAAATATAGTAAATAAATTAAATATCAAATGAAATAAAGGTTTAAGCATAAATAATTGCCAGCAACATAAACTTGAATAGAATGCGAGTGATAACGTGCTTGAGAGCTCTGAAGATCGCTCTCTTCTCCACTATCTTATCTTCTTTGTCTAATCGGTTGTACTTTGATATCAGAGTAGAGTCTGGCTGGGGATCGGTCATTTCTTCATCTGAAGAAATTTCCATTCTCACAGTTTACTCGCATAATGTCAATTATAATATAATGATCGCACTCGGTACTGTATGAAGGAAAAGAGGTTAACAAGTTTAAATAAAGATAATTCACTTTTGATAAGAGGTAGAATTCTGGGGAGAGATGCAGGAGGCTAATTTCTTCTAGCAAGAGAGATTGGATTTGGTTTAAGTCTGTCTAAATGACTAAGTCTTGATAATCTTTGGCTGCTCCTAATTTTGCTATTAAGTAGCTTTCAATTCAATTTTTCTTGCTTTGTCAGAAAAAGAGAGCTTGTAAAATTTTTCACATAATCTAATTAAAATATAGCATTAAACTTAAAAGCTAGGTCTTTAGAATCTAGAGATCGATAGTAATTTTAGTGTTCGATTAGTCTCTGGTGATATCTGCACCATCACTTGGAACTAGATTTTTTTGCGAGAACTAGCTTTCATTATTTTACATATTTTTTTAGCTTCCACTAACAAGAGATTTGTCCTGAGCAGATCTTCAGCATATCTATCAAATATGAAAAATTATGAAATTAAGAGTAAATGAATAATACATATACTTCTTATTCCCTAATAAAACTTTGAGAAATATAGTCTGGTTAGGCCATAGAAGGATTTTGAGATTTTAGATGATCCTAGTTGGGTTGATCATGATGAACTTTTTCCTAAAAATTCTATTCCTATTCTCTAGTTAAGCAAAATTTTAACCCATTTTCAATTAAGCTTTTATAGTTGGCTGAAGCCGTTAGATTGTATAAGATCTATTTATAATTTCTTATTGAGTGGCGAAATTAATCGGATATTAGAAGAGAGAAGTTGATGATGCAAGCGATGTTGAAGATCGTTCGCTCTAGTGGAGGGGGCTACCTTTTCCAAAACCATAACTTGGGTAAGCTCCATTAGAAATTTAGGCATCCATATCTTCCTCCCTCAAAATTATAATAACATTACTACTTTTGAATTAAGGAGAGTGAATTAGATTACAGATCCTGATGGATTTAATGTGTGTCTGAGTTTTGTGGAATTTCCTTGACAAATGAAGATAATTAAATCAAGAAGGTGTATTAGAAATAAAGAAGATGTACTACATAGGGAATTCTCTTGAAGATTGATCTTTTTGTAATCAAAGTGGGGCTCTCCAGCCATGGTGCTCCCTTAGCACCTCGAAAATAATTACCTCTCTCGAATCTCATCGTCGAGCATATTCTCGAGGTGAAGCTGTAGAGAGAAGTTCACTTCCTATGCTTAAAGTGCTTATTCTTTATAACTCATAACTGGAGATTCAATGTCAACTGAATAATAGAAATAAGGAGGAATCAATATTATATGTATAATGTCATTGGAGTTGAGGGCATTAACTATCGGGGATACTCTGTTGAACTAGCCTGAGAATGTAGGATACTCAAATTTTACTGAGTCCGATGATCTTATCTCATTTTATTGATTTCTGTCTTTTATTGTCTCTAGGACTATGCCATCTTGGTTGTACAATTTAAACAGCAGTGCATGTATACTCTATATATATAAACTCTCTCTATACTAAATAAGTTGTGATAGGAGGGCATTAAGTATTTGGTTTCCATTGTTTGAAGTGTGTGCATGAAAATTGTACTTTCGAAGAAGGTTCGGTAAGGTCAATCAAATTATTGCGAAGGGTGGGGCCGAAGGTCTGATAAATTTATTAAATATAATAATCTCAACTACTACTGCGATCAAATAATAAATCAAAATTATTTCACACTGGCTTTTTAATATTATAAAATTTCCTCCTACTTATTTTAAGTTTAATTTTGGTTAGATTAATAGGGTTGTGGTGATCACTCGCTAAAGTGATCAGAGGGACTTCTGCCGAAATAACTAACTAACCAATTTTAGTACACTCTCAGTGTCTGAGAAAGCCACTAATTAATTTAACAAGTCAAAGTCAGGGATATTTTAGCGAATTTATTTATGCACTCTAATTTTTATAAAGACTCATTAAATAAATTCAATGAGTTGCTGAATATTTAAATATTCCAAAGTGAGGAGTGAGCTGAAAATACTTTCTTTGATGCCAACTTTAAAGTTATATTTTAAAATCTTGAAATGGAGCAACTAGATTTAATTTAAAGTGCCAATAAAGAAATACAGGGGAGCTTCTCCTCTATTCTCAATTAAATTGGATTGAGGGAGGAGGCCTATCTCTAAAGTAGTTTGCAGTTTCATAGTGTACTAAATGACTATGCCACTAAAGTGAAGCCAATTTTAATGAACATTAGCTTTGGTGCTTAAAATTTTGAGTTGCCCAACCCTCATCTCATTCAAGTCTAGAAAAAGAAATCTTCGTTCATCGTTCCATCAAGTTAAAACTAACACCCTTTAACTTTCACCATCATTAAATCAGCTGCAGCTAATTAAACTCCCTCTACAATGACTTCTACTAGTGGTGTTCCCACACCAATTAGCAGGTAATTTACCTGTGAATCCATCAGGAAATTTATATCCTAAGCTTTTTGAAAATCCTCTGAAGCTTTTCCAAACTTTCAATCTGCCAGCCATCTAAAATCCTGGATCAATAGTCTCTGCATAGAAATCGATTGTTTAGTCTAAATGATGATACAGAGCAATCCTTTATAACAAATTTTCTAACCAATGATGCTCTTATTCAGTAAAGCCTGAGTGAATAAATCCAACTGCAGGCTTTAGAAGCTTTAAAGCAGCTTGAAAAAGATGCTGAATAAGAAATTGAAACTTAGATAAGATAGGAGCATGAAAGAAAGAGATAGATTTTAGAGCAATAAAGGCTGGAAGTGCTCAGAATAGAAGAGGAAAGATAGAAAATGGAGGATGAGAAAATCCTAAGAGAGAGGTAGTTGCAGAAAGAATAGGATAGATTGACTGAAAGGAAGTCTTAGGCGCAGCTTAAAGGCATAAGATCGTCATCATCTAAACAGCTGAAACCAAGTTCTAAAAGCAAGTAAGAAGCACAAGCCAAATAGAATAAAGTAAAGGGTGCAAAGATAGCTGAGAAAAGGAAACCAATAAGCAGAAGTAGGTCCAGAACTGTTGGTAGAGACACCAGAGATCATAAAAAGCAGATTTAAAAAGCGAAGAAGAGAGCAGTATCCTCTTAATCTGAGGGGAGTGAAAAAGAAAGCAGTGAAAACGATTCCTCTTAAGATACTATAAATAAAAATAAGAAGAACAAGTCTTAACCACTTTAGAAAAAATCCATGATTAAAAAGCTATTCCAACTGCCATAAAAAAGCAGTTGGAGTAAGAAGAAACTGAAAGTTGGGGAGGGCAGAGTGAAAGTGAATAGTAAATTAATAGCTCAGTGCAAATAATTAAGGCTACGGTTTATGAGCCAAAAAAGAGAAGAAGTAAGGTTATAGAGAGCGAAAAAGAAGAGAATTCAGAAGAAGAGCAGAACGAGCCCGAAGATAAAATAGTGGGTCAAAGTAAGTCTTAAAAAATGGAGCCATTAAAAATTACAAGAGGAAGACCTCCCAAGTAAAAGAAGGAAGCAGCGAAAAGTGTAGAAGAAGAAAGTTCAGCAAGCGAAACTGATAACAGCAGAGGGCCTTCAAGGATTTCCGAGTACAAGCCTAGTAAAGGGGCTTCTAAAGATAAGAAGAAGGAGCAGCAGCTTCTAAAGAAAAAGACTGAAGCTAAAAAGTAAAGCTTAATTTAAAGTGTCCAAAAAGAATAAAACAAGGCTAAAAGCATCAAATTAAATGAGGAAAATTCAGAAATAAAAGCTAAGAAGGTGGTGCCTAAAAAGATTATATCTCTTAAAAAGTAAGAAAAACAGGAAGAGAGCGAATAGGATGAGCCTTTAATCAAAGAAACTAAGAGCACAGATAAGGTTACTAAGAATAAAAAGAAGAAGTAAGAACCAAAGGGAAGGTTGTCCTCAACTTAATAGAAGTAGGCTTAGATAGAGAGTAATAGAGAATTCATATTTGGACTGAGGCCCAAACCCAAGAAAAGCATTCCTTCTTAGAATTTCAATTCAAGTTTTGCCAAGAAAGACATTTCCAAGAAGAAAAAGCAGAAAACATTAGGTTCCAAGAAATCAAAGAAATTAAAAAACAAGAAGCCAGTTATCTAAGCTACTTAAAGTTAAGAAAAGAGTGAAACACCAATTCTTAAGCCAAAGTTTAAAAATGGAAAGGAAAAGATCCAAAAAGAAGAAAAGAAAACAGTTTAAGAGTAGAAAGTTGAGCTTAATAAAAAGAAGGGTGATAATCTTTCAACAAAAAATTAAAAAGATAAAACTTCTAATTAAGCTTCGAAGATAGAAAATAAAAAGATCGGTATAAAGAAAGAAAAAGCTAAAAAGGTGATTAAGCTAGAAAAAACTAAAAATCAATAAAAATCAAGCTTAAAAGATGAAACTTCGGAAAATAAAAAGAAGGCCAAAGTTTCAATAAAATCTAAAAAAATAAAAAAGGCTCTTAAAGTTTCACCAAATTTAAAGCCAAAAGAAAAATAATCTGCAGGTAAAAAGGTTTAAGATAAGAAAAAATGAAATTATAATCTCGCTCATTCTATTTAATTTTTAAACTTCAGCTTATATAATCCAAACATTTTTTAGTTTATTTCTTGACTTTTGTTGCTAAGACAAAAAATTTCTAAATTTGACGTCAATATTTAATGATAAAATATAATTTATAAGTGAGAAACATAATTTAAAATGTCAAAGATATTCTATTGTGCCTCAAAATATTTAACTCTAATATTTAATGGGCTCTCATATAGATCAGTGTAGATTGCTCATAATGAAAAATAGTCTTAAATGAGTTTGATAATGATGAAGAAGTGAGAGGATCTGAATCTAGATTGAATGAGAAGAGTGTTTGTATTAATGATTTGATAATTAAAGCGATATAGCTGTGTGCATAGCTCATACTTCTCCCAATTTTAAGCAAGAAGCTGAGCTTTTACTATTTTAGGATGATCATTTATAAGCTCTTAAATATTTATTTTTCTCTCAAATTTAAAGAGTTTGATTGCTGGGTGGCGAGAACGAGAACTTGTCCAATCTGTTCTCCGAAGTCGAAGTACTGCTGGGAGTTGAAGTCATTGATGGCTTGAACGATGTCATTGTGGATGGAGAGATAGTTCCAGACGAGGTTCTTGCTCACGACCTTGATGAAGGTAGTGGGCTCAATGAAAATAACAGCCCATTCTCCGAGCTTAACGAGGTCGTCGTGAACGTTTTCACAGGTCTCAACTCTCTCGGGGAGAGCCATGATGAATTGCTGAGCTTCCATAAGAGCCTCAGAGTATCCAGCGAGATCGTGTTCCTCGAAATCGTCAACCATATCCTCAATGATTGGGGAGAGGGATTCAGCATCAGTGATGCACTTTTGGAACTCAGCCAAGTCGTTCTTGTGGATCACAAACTTACAAATTTATCTCTGGTTTAGGTTATATTCCTATTATTTAGTGATTTAAGTTTACCATCGACAATACCGGCGATGATATCGATAACACCCATGGCATTGATGGCGTTTGCGGTGTGGACCACAACTGAGGAAACGAAAAGGGTCAGGAGGAGAGACTTTTGCATATTGATTCTTTACTAGGATTCTAAATTAATTATTATAAGGAGATCAACAGCAACCTAGTTATTAGAATAATAAAGCCTATCCCAGTTTATTTACAATTACATAAGGTGCTCTCTCTCTCTCATTTGTTTTTTCTCTATTTAGTGAACGCTTCATACCAACAAAGGAAGATATAGAAATCTTATTAAGATGGAGGATGGAGTATTCTAGAATTAAAAAGAGAAACTGGGGTGTTTATTCTTATATTAATTAAGATTAAGGTTATTAGGGGATGAAACTCATAAGCTGTGCAATTCTTTTTTTCATCTTATAATGGTAGTTCATAAGTGAAGGGGGGTCCTTCCACACATACAAGTCTTGCCTTCATAATTAAGGTTGCTATCTTACAAATAAGAATACAAAATTAAGCAAATATAAAAGCTAATCTAGCTATAATAGGGCCAGACTTTGTGGAAAGACGTATAGCCTGTTGTGTACAATTACGTTCTTTCAAACTACTACTGTGCATTATACTTCTCATAGCTAAAGGTTTATAAAGTATCTGTTTATTAATTACGCTATTGACTAGATGAATCTCTCCCAAGCACTCTAAACTCTCTACTTCATCTTTGATCCAACTCTAGTCAATTTAAAGCACCCTCGCTCTATTTTCATAGTGAAAAGATGCTCTATGGCTTTATGACTTCTCAATAGGCAAGAGAAGCGCTGGAGTCAGTTGAGATGAGGCAGTGTTTGAGACTTGGATGATTTCGACCTTCTTTTGATTGTAGAGATCCATGAGGATTTTGATTCCCTCTTAGTTTTGACCCTGAGATATGAGTTTAGTAGCTCTTTCAAACGCACCAATTCCTTACTCGCTCTTGTCATTCAAAATCACGTCCATCATTTACTCTCTCTCAATTTGAGTGCCGTCAGGGCCTTTCTCAGACTAGTTAATCAAGATTCTTGTGAGATAGTCTGTTGCTGCAGTACTGCTGTTGCATGAAATTCTAATGAGGGTAGAAGCCAGCAGAGCCCATCATGTGAGAGCCTTGTGGATAAGTGCTATTCATAAAAGATGGGTGCATGCCTTGCATTGTCTACTGGTGAGGCATGTTGCCCATAAATTACCCAGCACTCATGTAGTTCTAAGAGCTGTGAGGACTCATCGGCATTCCGCCCATCATTGGATGAAACATTTGACCTTGCTTCATCCCTCCTTACCAAGAGTAATCTTGAGGGTTCATCATTGCATTCTAATTCCCTGTCATACCCATTTGATAATTCATGGCAGCCATCATTGGCATGTTCATACCAGCTGACATACCCATCATATTCATAGGAGAAGGGGGCATAACTGGTGGCATCGATCCTTGACTCATTTATCTCCTCATATCTTGAGTGCCGTGGGCAAAAGAGCATCTGTTTCCATAGGGACAACTTTTCCCTTGCTCAAAGAACTTGCAGTTCACAGTTTTGTAGTTTACTTGGCCAGAGCTGCTACTTCCATTACTGCTAATTTAACTTAAAGTGGTGCTTAATCCGTTAACCTAAGCAATTTGGCTTTGGGCCATTCCCGGTTGAGGAGAGTAAGCAGCCTTGTTAGTCAAAATAGCCCCTCTGTTTCCGTTTCCTGTAGGCTTGACATAAGTCACCTGGCTTGAGGCTAGTTCCATCTGCTCGGGAGTGATTGGCTAAAGAAAGAAAATTTTAGCATAAATTTAGAATTTGAAAGTCAACTGCTCACAAAAATTGATCGAGGCAGAGTGACGAAAGAATTGCGTAAATTCTGATGAAAACAATAGTTAATAGTGGTGAATATTTGGCTCATCTCTAGAGAGCTTAAAAAAGATTGTGAAATATTTCTTGTGATAAATATTTTAATGAGCTACATTCATCTTGTAACCATAAACAGTGATTTTTAAAGTGCTCATCACATTTTTGTCATTTGAAGCTACTATATTTGGACTTACATCATTTGGAGATCTCAAATCTGCGTCTCCATGAGCGAAGTGGCACCTGTGTCCCATTTGGCAATTTCCGCGCTGCTCGAAGTGTCTGCAACGCTAAGTCTTGTACTTGAGATTCAGTTGATTGCTTTGACTTTGAGCTAAAAATTTCGGAATTAGATTCTCAAGTTTATGGAAAATCTTTATTTTATTTATACTGTTTTTATAAAATCTTAATTTACAGATACTAGGTTGCATGCAAGTGGTCTTTAGTGCAAAAATGGGGTAAAACGTAAAGTATAAGGTATAAATACGAAGAGCCTTAAACAAGCTTGCCTTTTCCCTATTATAAAAAATACGAGTATGAGTGAATGAATGGATTTTTTTAATTATACCTATTTATTAGATTAATTAATGAGCATGAAAGTATGGCTAATAATAATAGTTAGGAATTAAGAACCCCTAACGGGCATATAATACTTAATCGATTTAAAGTAATTCACAGGCGTAACTCCTTGATCAGTTGTGCCACGTCACCGCCAAAGCCCACCGTCAAAGTATGGCTAAATAAATCACTCTCACCCTATTTTTAACTCATGAGAACGAAATGAAAAATTTAGAATGATAGCTATTTTTGGATAATGAAATTTTTTATAGCTAAAATGAAAATAATTATATAAGCAGCTCCAAAAATAAAGTCAAATTAGCTCTAAATAGACCTTGCTTTTACTCTACTCTGATTATCATAAAAATCAATCGATTAACCAAACAAACTTCTTAACTTTAAGCATACTCTATCGAATGATACGACTTAATTAAGTTCTCATAACTTTTATAATTCTAGCAGCCCAAACTTAAGTTGGGTTGGCTGGGTTTTCCACCTATGCAAATTTTACAAGCCACTACTCAGCTATCATATATAAATCAATATGCGTATATAATTAAAGTTAAGTCTATACTAGACGTAATAGATGCTGACCCTTCATCTGGCTCGCTCTCCGCTGATATGAGAGTAACTCTGCTATTCAAAGACTTGCCAATAGATCTTGAAGATAAAGGAGGCATGTGGTTGGGCATAGGCTTTGGCACTTCGACTATGCTTGGAGCTGATTTAGTAATTTGTCAGTGGGACGATTCCATATTCAGAGGCTACTGCTGGGACTATTTCTCAAACACCCTCAATTACCCATCTTCTAAAAAAAGCTTGAATCATAATTTGATATTAGACTTATTTGTTCGATTGCTGATATCCCAGTGGACGAGGTTAAAAACATTCGATACGTATCAGGAATAAAAGCAGACAACAAACTTGAGATGAAATTCCGCAGGTATTTGCAGACAGGAGACTCAGACGACTACAAACTTAGTGAGGGGCAAACTCTTAAATTGGTGTGGGCCTTCGGATACCCAGATAGGCTTTATCATGGCACATCTAACAGAGGAAATCAAACTATCTTATTTGACTAGACCATGTCTGGGGCAATAAAAAGTTTTGAAAAAGCTTTCTAAGGTGCACTGATAGTTTTCATAGCATTATACTTTTATGTTTGAATACTTTGCGAATTAATAAGTTGCACAAATTTAAATTATCATTTATTTTCTCTAAGATTAATATTTAAATAACGTCCACTCCTTATGTCAGGTTATAAAACTATTATAAGTTAAGATATAATTTCTAGAAATTATGACTTATATTCTGAAGAAATTGCAATCAATTATTTAATGTGATATTTTATAAAGTCTAATATTTTAATAAGCATATAATTTATAGCCAAACTTTACTATAAAAATTTGAATTAATGCGATAGCGCATATATAATTTAGTTCATATATACTTTTCAGCTGCAATATTTTAGGGTTGGAAAAATTTCACCTCATTTTTCTCGTTAAAAATCCATCTTAAATCGATTCTCAAGCCTTCTAAACAGTATCTTTTCTCTTCTTAAGCTAAGATTACTGTTTTCAGTGAGACATTTTCATAAATATTTTTTAAAATTTAATAACAGATCTTGATTATATAATGAGCATTTAGGGCTTATATTAATGGTTAGTATTAGAGAGACCATCAAAGTTTCACTCTTAGGCCTCTAACTTCAACCTTATCGGGCACTCTCAGTGACCTGATAACCTCATCATTCATTAAAATTGTATAAAGTAATTTTTGAATCAGGAAAACTTTCTCATGTTTGTTTAGAATGATTGGGTTATGAGATAGAAGGGTCAATCAAGTCATTATAATTTGCCATCTATCCCTTTTTAGCAGGTAATTATACGCAGCATACTATCCAATCACTCTCACTCCTAATTCTCCCCCACCCTATTCTAACCTCGCTAATAAACTTAAAACTCTAATATCTATACTGACTGAATACATCATTTTGACTTGACTATTAAAGGTTTACTGTTTTTGATAATTCAAATCAGTTTAATACTATCTAACTTCTCTCAGTTTGAGTCAAATCCTGAGGAATAGTATTAGCTCGGTCTCTTATAATATTATCACTATCCATTGACTTATAGTCTGAGAGATTAGTTTATGTGTAGAGGGTAGGGGTATTATATTAGGTATCCCTTATCAGTTGTTTTTATAAGTTTGGAATTAATTTAGCTGGCTGTCTAGATATTAAAACTATGAATTACTATCTGATTAGTTAAATTAATAATTTAAGGTAGCATCATGGACAGAGTCTAGTTTTCCCTACCCAAGGCATTTGCAACACTAACGCAAACTAAGCTGGAACAACAGCCCCTCTCACTCATCACTGACTCACTAGTAGAGTCACTCGATAAATCCAAGGAGAGAAGTAAGTTCATTAAATTGGGAGCTCAAATTTCCATTAGAAAGGAGCTCAAAGTACTTGAGCTAATATATTTAGCTATCCAAAGATTATTATGATGAGATAATATTTTGAGAATCGATGATGACATGAGGAGATTGATTTTATTCGAGGTCATTGTCATGAAAACCAAATTTATTAAAATCATTAAGAAGATAATTTTGTTGCTTATTTATGAACAATACACTGAAAGCGGTGTGTGACCGATATGAGATCAACTTCTCAAGCGCTAAAAACGTAGTACAGATATTCAAGAAGGAAGGTCGCCTGGAGAAAAAGCAGCAGAGAGCCAGGAAACCTAAGAGGAAAAATGAGTCAAAAACTGACCCGGATTTAACCGAAGAGGACAGCCCTACTCATCAGAACTCAAGCAAGAAATCCATTATTGTCTCTTATAAAAATTCTTACTCTTGGAATGATAAGTTAATTTTAATTCTCCAAGGAGTCTAAAGTGACTCTGGTGTTATAAATTAGAGATGATGATTCTCTATTCCTAGCCCCTAAAGAAGCAATGACGGCCGAAGAATAAGCAAGGGTCGCAGAATGGCACACTCAAAATCTGATACTAGCAAATTAGTTTCAATGAAAGATCTCTACTGGAAAGTCGGAGTTTACTATACTCTGAGAGGAGATCTGGATAAGGGTTTAATTTATAATACAATAAACTGAGATAATACTAAAAGGACTTTGGCCCTTGCATAATTTATTGCAAAAATCATTTAATTTATGATACAATTTTTCTTTAAGAGCTCTAAAATTGCAATAAATTGAAATGTTAGTCGATTAATTTAACTTAATTTCCTCTCAGATAGGCCAAATTCTTTGATTATAAGAGTATTTTAAATGTGAAAACAATAATTTTGAAATTAAACTTGACTGTAAACAGAGTTCTTGTGACTTTATATTAAATCTAGTTGTTAAATTTGAGAATTTAATTAAAGTTTAATTAAAAAAGAAGCCATCAAACTAACCCGAAAACTCTAAAATAAGTGAGATTTCCAATCTGCCAAATATGTCATTAAGAAGTAAGCCTAAATGGATTTTAAACAGTTATTATTGGTTATGGAATGTTTCTTTGTAGTATTGTATTAAATTTCCTTTCCTAGGTTTTGATAAATGCGAGCGCTGCAGGAAGAGTCCTGCAATAATTGAATGCACTGAGTGTGGTACTAGCCACAGATCACTTAAAATGTGTTACGACTGCGACAAGAACCACCACATTAACTTTGCAGATAAGGAAAATAGAGCCCACAACAGAGTGCCCATCAAATTCTAGTCTAGACCAGCAGCCTAAAGTCATTTACCCTTTCCAATGAGTAAGTAAGAGATTAGAATTTGAAGAATGAAGACCTTCTTAATAATTTTGGAGTCTATTTTCTTTTTGGGGCAAATGGAGAATAAATTTTTAATTCTTAACTAACTAAATTATCTAGGCCTAGGGGGAGAAACTTAGAAACACTAGTTTGAAAGATGATCCACTTTGTAAATCTCATTTGCCAATTCAATTTTCCTTTAGTGATGTAATCATTGAACAGCAGATCTCCTTTGAGAGGGAGATACGAAGAGGCCTAGTCTTCTCCCTTGAGATAAGGCAAAAGACTTGACTCGCAAGCCCTCCTCTAATCTAAGATCCTTCTCTCTGGAAACGGCAATCCTTACTAAACCCGAAACTTTGAGGAAAGTGAAAGAGGCACTGCAAACTTTAACGAAAACAGTAAGTTACAATAATTGTTATAATGATTTTCATAGCCTAGTACTAAGTGAGTTCAATGAGTAGAAATTACAAAGCTCATACTGTTGCTTTCTAGCAGGCTGAAACGCTTCTCTCCCCTACTAGAGAGACATATTATCAAAATTTGAAATCTTCTTTCAAAGGAGGTGATGGATTCGATAGAACACATACTCAAAGCTAGTTGGTTCCAGGTACAATTCTCAAAAATCCTTAAAGTGAAGTGATGTTCTCCCCCTCTACCTCTTCTTTCCATGGAGACATGTTACTCAGGTAAAGTGAGTTTAAGAGAAATGCGCCAGGTGAAAGGTCCATCAATAGGGCTGAATAGAGCTTAAAGGATCTTACTCACTCTCTTAACGTTATAGTCATTTTAAGAGATTAATAATTTAAGAGTCAAAATCCATAAGAAATAATCTTTGATAATTATTTCTTTAAAGATTTTAATTTGCTATAATCATGCCCATCCACCTTAGAAAGAAGATTCTTATCAATATATTTTTATTGATAGCTAAATAAATAAGAGTCTAGAAATGAGATGAGTTAGTACTACTAGAAAATGGGTGAGGAGTACAGGCAGAAATTCCTAGACTTGGAAAGAGACTTCAACCACTTTAGATTGCAAGCCTCTCACGACTAGGCAAGAGCTAGGGAAGAGACCGAAGAAAGACTTGAATAGCGACATAGACACGAAGTAGATGAAATTAACAGACAGCTTAGAGAAGCCATCAATCAAAGTATAGCAATATATCTATTACTTAAACGATGCTTTAATTCAAAGAGACTTGCAGATTAGGATGATGACAGATTAGATACACGAACTTGAACTGAGACTTGGGAAAGAAGTAGAGCAGATTCAGTCCATGCAGAAGATGCAAGGAAACTTAGAAGCTGATTATAAGAACTCCTTCTTAGAGTTTGAAAGGAAGTAGAAGGAGGCAGAGGATAGACAAGATAGAATGCAGAGGGAGCACGAGTACTCACTTTCCAAGCAAGATAGAGTCAATAACTTTCTGATAAATGCTATCACACATTATTATTGTAACTAGGAGAAGGAAAGCATGCGCAAGGACTATGAAGATCTGCTGAAGCAAGTGAGGGAAGAGTATCAAACCTGCACTCAGGAGCTTAAGTCCCTTCTAGAAATAAAAACTCAAGAGAACGCCTCCCTTTAATCGCAATTTAAGGAAGCTGAGGAGAAGCATCATAATAAGCTTATATTTTCTGCTATAGCATAGAAAAGAGCGTGTGGAGCTTGAAGATCATGTCCACAGAGACAAGTACAGTTGCGAACTTATGACAATGGAAAACGAACGTCTGAAGCTTGCAAAGCAAGACTTCGATAGCGAACGCACTTAATTAATGGCTAAGATAGCAGCGCTTGACAGTGAACTCAAGAGACACAACGTAGAAAATAAAGTCAATAAGTAGAAGACCAAAAAGTTAAATAAGTAACATATATACTTCTTAAATTTTAAGTTAGAAAGAATAGTCTATGGAAAGAAGTGATTTGAAGGTTATAAATTTTACAATTTGTGCAGTTTAAGTTTATATAATTGATATTTTAAGTGCAATTAATTTTAATCGCATAATGGATTTTTAGTCGGAGACTCCTCATAATGGAAGCACCATGCTCTCGCGGCCTTCTGCTAACTAGGATAGTGAGAGGCAATCGCCTTCAAAATTAGAGACGCAGCCTCTCAAGCTAAAACAATTCAACGACTTGAGGAATCTTCTCTCCTTAAACCGTGATACTAGTAAGCATTTTCAAAATTTTATAATCTTAATACTTAAATGTCTCTGTAGAGTTTGATGAGGACCTAAACTAGATTAATTAGACTAAGTAAAAGATCCTCTCGTCTCTTAAGAAACAAACTTGGCTTGAAAAACTAAACTTAGGGGAGGACTAGTCTGAATTTAAGGACTAAACTAAGAGAGCAACACTTAGTAATAGAAAGAAGACTAATGCAACTCAGTTGTTTCCTTTGCAGGCAACTCATTTCAACTAGGGGCAGACGTCAAGGAATGAAAGAAGCCTAAATTAAAGCTCATTAGACACAGAACAAATGCCATCTTTGAAAAAGAAACTTAAATTGAAATCATTTGATAAGACTTCTCCTTTCAAGACTCTTGACATGGATAGTTCATTTTAAGGAAGAAATAACTTGACATTGGATTATTCTCTACTTCCTCCTACAACAAAGGCTGCTCATAATTTTAACACTGCAAGCTTTAACTCAAGAAAGGTTTCTTCATCTGAGACTCCTTAAAATAGAAGATGGCCTTTCTATCAGTCAGTTATGAAACCTAGTTCAATCCAACTTCAATAGTCACTCACTCCTCTATTTCCCTTATCATTTTATAAGCATGTTTAATAAATACTTATCAACTCGCAAAATGCAATCTCAAGATGTAAGCATAAACTTAAAAGGAAGCAACATGGAGTAGTTGTATCAAACAAAAGAATCTGACTTACTGAAACTGCAAGAGGAGAATAAGGAACTAAAAATTGAAAATAAGTAAATCAGGCAGCTCAATACAAGGTTGATAGAGAGATTAGACCATCTGTAAAGCATTATTGATAAGGAAGCAAACGCTCATGATTTCTATTTTGACTATCCGCCTAAACCAGACTAGAATCTCAAAAATGACATCGAAGCAACCTTAGAACTAATTTTAGTTACAATTTCAATACTTAGGGCCGAAAGGGAAGAAATCTCCCAGATAAGTGCAGAAAGAGCTCACAAAGCAAGAGGAACATGTGAAGATGGTCAAGAAAGTGTACGAGGAACGAATTGAGAAAGATAAGCGCATGCACGACCGCGACTTCAACTAACTGCAGAGGAGTTTTACTCTTGAGGTTGATGAACTTCAATCCATCCTCTCAAGCACAATCCAAGAGTGGAAATCGCATTTTATATAGTTAAACGTTTTATCTTTAAGTAGGTGAAGCTGTATAATGAGCACAGCGATTTGACAGAGAGATTCAACGCTTACTACTTACAGTGCGACAGTTATATAAAGAGCAGGGAGACAAAGATCATTAAGTTGAAGGACTAAAATGCAAATCTCAAAGCAGATCTTGAAAAATTTAGGGACATGTACAATCGATTATCTATTCTTTTTTTCTGACCTATTTTTCGAGAGAGACTGGCGCATGAATCTTTATAGAGAACACACACAGCCTTCCTCGTTCAATACAACTAGATGAGGGATGAAAATGTGAGCCTTCGACAAGAGGTGTTGATGTATGAGGAGAAGTACAAGTTCATAGATAAACTTAAGTTGATTTTAAATTCTTTCAAACCCTGAACTACCTTTTTCATAGAGAAGTTTATAAGCAAGATGCATGAGAAGATTCAGCTACTGACAACGTAGCTAGACTAAAGTGAAAAGAAGAGGAAGACTGTGCAGCAAGACCTATTCGATTTGAGGGAAAAGATATTAAGAGCCACTTCCAAGAGATACTCTATATCGCAGCTCAGAGGAGATATGAACTACGGGCCTAACAAGGATATACCAAAGCCGAGCTTCGCAAGTGTTTACCTCTCTCCGGCCAAGAAACACGAAATAGAAGTTTAATTCAAAATTTTTAGAGTAGCTTCATTACGTATTTTAAATAGAAGTATAGCATTTGGTAAGTGAGAACTAGCTGCACAACCCTATGCAAACCGCAGAATCTGCTCTTGCTTCTCCATAAATGAAATCAGCGAGTCTCCAACTGCCTAACGATTTTAAGTTTTAACCACAACCTCAATCTCTGCACCTGTCATAACATCATTCAACCAATGAATTAAGTTTTCTTTAAATAAAATGATAGCATCATTAAAAGTGGTAAGCTGATCAAGAGGTTGAAGAAACAGCATCTGCGCTTTTGGAATTCATTCATAACGAACTTTCATCAACTTTGCCTAAAGGTAAAGAGTTCAATCAGTGGAATCAAAGAGTAGTGGATAGCAAATCTGGCCCTATGAAGCCTCAACCAATCGAAGAATTGCTATGATCATAATTATTGTTATTGCAAGACGAGATAAGATTGCTGAATGAATATTTATTTTAAAGCAGTGTTTTGAAATACTTCATCATTAAATTTTTCTCGAATAAATAAACATTATTTAGAGACTGTGACTTTTTTTATTTAAAATTTTTTTTTCATTTCTAAACACATTATAGTTGAGGTAGCTTATGGTTTTATTTTCTGGGTGATTATTTTAATTGATTTATTATAAATTTCAATGTCGAACAACATTAACCACCAACAACAACTACAGTCGGCCACCATTTAAGGAGGTGTGAAATTTAACCTGAATGAACTGCAACTGAAGACCCTGACTCTTCAACAAAACTTAAACTCCTCTCTATTTAATTACGCATATATCTTATCTTTTATTTTGGAATCTCTGACTACTGACTTCGTGCCTCTGTCCCCAACTTACTACAAGAACACATCCCCACTTGGGATGGACATCGAGGCAGGACTAAATCATTTAAACTCAGCAGCTCAGATAATGATAAAGAGTAGCAACTCTACCTCAAAGGTTAACAGCCAGCTCAATAGTCTTCATAACTCACGCATCCATTCTCTCGCAGATTAGATTCGGCCAAGTTTCCAATAAAGGAGCAGGAGGGACTAACCTAAGTTAAAACAGCAGAAAGATTTAACCAAAGCAGAATAAGAAGCTCGGAAAATTCTCACACATTAAGACCGCTATAATCCTAGACCACTTACAGCAACCCAAGCTCATAGCAAACTACTTTCCCAAATCCTTAACAAGAGCATAATAGGTCCACTCAAAATAAAAAGATTCATTTTAAATCTTTCATTAAAAGTTAAGTTTTAAATAGAGAAGCAGCAAACTAGCTGAATATATAGATAAAGGACAGGTACACTAACCAAGTAATTTCATAATCCAGTTCATCCTAACAGTTAGTATCCATTAATCAAAAGAAAAAGCAACTTCTATAGAATTAGTAAAATATGAAGATGGAGCTTGAGATTATTCAAGAAAAGAAGAACAAACAGAATGAACTCATTAAGAGATCAATTGAGTAGGGTTATAAAATGCACAATGGAAATACACATATGCTAAATGCCAACTCATAACCAGATGCAAACGAATGGATTAATTATGCTGGCCTTAATACAAACTTCAATCACTTCGGGTATCAGCAATAGCTTATATCTCTCAATCAATAGTTTAATATATTCAGTGATAACTGCTTTGACAAATGAAGTGAAGCACTCTCATATGCTTAGCCCTGTGAGGCCACTTCAGCTCATTAGCCCAGTAAATCAAGATTCTACACCTTAGAACTAAGTCTTCAAAAAAAGCCTTACTAAGAGTGATGTAAAATCTGAGTAGATGCATTAATTCAAAGAACTCTATAAGAGTTATAAGGGTTTACAAACTCAGCAGCAGATCAAGAACAAAAACGAGTTCCACTAATTCCAACAGCAGCTTTTGTAAGTACAAAATATAGATATTTGTGATGTGCTTTGTAATTACTGACAAAATTATTTATGTTAATAGCAAAGTTATTTAGAAGTTATGATAACTCGACCAGTGCAAATTTCTTGAACTTGATGAACCAAAGACCCAACCATCAGATAAGTCTTTAGAAAATGAATGCTGCCATAAATGAAGCTTAAAACGAAGTTAATAAAAATGCTCAAGGCTTGAATTTGAGGATTAGCAGATTAAATCAATAGCAGACTGCAATTAATAAGTAGAAGAGTGGTCTCTAATCTCCAAATTATTTAATTTTTTGTATTTACACAAACCATTATTTATTTAACTTGCAAATGATAAGCTTTACTTTTCATAGCCACGACCTCAATAGTAGATGGTGCTATCAGATAGATATGAATAGTAATAGCAAGCAACTGATGCAAATCTAAAACAGGAGCGATCAAGGTAAGCCTCCTAATTCAATCTAAAAAACTAGCCTTAGTAGAAATGAACTCCTCAAACTAATAAAATACATCGATCTATAATGGCTATTCATTTATTTAACTTTCCAACTCTAGGAAATTAAGTTTCTTAAAAGTAAGGACTTTCATAGACTCAAGATAAGAGATACCTCTCTTAAGATTAAGTAAAGAAGCATAATTAAAAGGCCACTCAAGCCTAGAATTCCATTCCCTAATAAACCTCTTCCTATTTCAGGAAACCATTTACATTTAAGATTTATCATTTATAAGCCACACCAGCAATAGCAAAAGAAACCATATACAAATACTCTGGTAAGCACGATCAACCTAGAGCTAAGTGTTGAGCAGCCAGTTACAGATGAGGATCTCCTCTCCTTTCAAAAAGAAATAGAAAGAAGGTATAAAGGCGCTGCCACTAAGACTTATTAATTTCCAAGAGTAGATACAAAAATCTCCTCACAGGGTTGCAAAATTTTAGAAATTTTTATTATTCGAGGGAGGGAAGATTCAAGAATCAGACTGTCACCACAGCTGGAGCTTTGCTATAAGAACAAAGCCACTTAGCTAAAATTACTTAATAAGTGCAGTCTATTAGTCCAAAGAAAATACTTAGTGCATTCCCGAATCAAATAATTGAAGAATAAGAGAGAGACTAAAGCTTATCTGAACTCCCTGAGCCTATTTCAGACAGGTAGAGATACATAATAGTTGCTATTTTTTGTAATTCATACATTTAGGTGCAATAAATATCCCAAAAAGACATCACTATAATTAAACCTACAATTAGAAGTACTACAGCAGACAACCAGATAATTGACTAGGATCTTTTTAAGCAATAGCAATAGATTTACAGAGAGCAGCATATCAAACACTAATAAGAAGATGATCCTCTCATAGCTGATAGTAGAGGACCACTCTCTCAAGACAAAATTCAGGAGCCTCACTCTTAGTAGGCATAGGACATAGACGGTATGAGTTAACTTTAAAGAAGCGAGCTGAAGAAGTCATTAGACAATAAATACACTGGACTGAACTAGTAAAGGAAAACTTAGGAGAAATTTTGCGACAAGCTCAAAAAGACTAAGTAAGTTCTAGCTGAAAGCTAAAGTCAGAGCAACATCTTAAGTGTCCAGCCTTTGTAGGCTCTTCAACACAGTGAGACTTAGAAGTAAATTCCTACTGCTAACTTTTTGAAAAATGAGCCACTTCTAAATTCTGGTGTGAAAAGTATTGAACCTAACAGTAGTCAGTCTAACACCTTTTTCCAGCACACTAAAAACCGCTTGAAAAATAGTTAGCTTCATTTGAAAAATGATGTCATAGGTGGTGCTGGTGGTCCTTTAACCTATCAATCTAGCCAAAATTAGATGAACTTTACAAACAGTATGGTTTTCCCATTGAGCACAAAGATGGCATATTAATTTTATTACATTTTGAAAGAATTAGTTCTCGAATGAAGATTACTTGATCTTAAATAGTCAAGGCCAATAAAATACAGGTGACTAGCAGTCTAAAGTCAAATTAAACATCCAGAAACCAAACTTGCAATAGATGGAGAAACAGAAGGTGCAGCAACTTACTGAGTTATTAAAGTAGATAGGAACTGACTAAAACTAAGCTCAGAAGGTAAAACTCAGCAGAGGCAATGTAAAGAACAGATAGGCAGCTTTTTTAAATGAACACTTAGCTACTGTTTCTCCTCATTCAAACAGCAGACAGGTCAATAGCTTTAAAAGCCCTGATTAAATATATGAGAGTTAGTCGTATTTTATTATAAGAATTATTGATAAGTAATCTTTTGGCAATGCTACCTAAACGCCAAGCAAGAGAAAGGACTCTAAGTCTAATTTAAAGAGGATAGTCACCCTTCAAAACTCTCAGGCATCTTAGAATTCGGCCTCGAAGAATCACAAAAACTCAATAGTCTCTTCCTCCTACAAGAAATTCAAGGAATTGGAAGAATCCTAATAGATGTAGGGATCTTTCTGCAATACTTAGCAGAACTTATAAAATGATTTTTTATATTGCCTAAACTTCAATCATAAGAGTCTATCAAAGACAAGCAGAAACAATAGCAGGTAAAGTAACCATATGGGAAGTAATAGCTAGAGTAGCTCTAATCAGCAGAATGCAGCAAAGACACAAACTAATTTTAATCAGAGTCAAGCATCTCTCAGCAACAATAACAATAACAAAAGTCTGAACAATCTAGTCACACTTTATTAAAATCAAATGAACAATAAGCAGGTGACGAGGTCTAGTCATCCAACTTAAATTATCAGATAAAGAGTCAAAAATATTGTTAGTTACTTAAGGAATAAGTGTTAGCAAGGGAATAATTCATGCAGCGAGTGTGAATAACCTAAGTGTTGGTTCGTAAGGAGCAGCATTTATCCAGAATTTAAACTTAAATTACCTCCCTTCTGCAAAACGACAGGCTTCTGATGAAAGACTCAAAGCTCAACAACTGCAAATGATAAGCAACGGAATCCAAACTTCTATAAATATGTGTATAGATTTTCATATTCTTATTCATTAATTTAATCTGGTACAGTAAGTAAGATAAAGAGGAAAAATTCAAGAAAGAAGCAGCTGACCAAAGACGGCTCTTAGCTTTTAGTTTTGGGATCACAGGCCATAAACTTCTCTGGGATGAAATAAAGTGTCACTTCCCCCCACAATTATGACAGTTACAGCTCTATCATCTAGATTAAGTCTCCTTAGCCCACTGACAACCAAAGTTAAGCGACTAAATATTCTACTTTGTTTAATAGATGTTCATTTTTATTTATATCTGTAATTATTAATACTTTGGTGTCTCCTTAGAGTGCCTTAAATAGATAGATCTCACTAAATCAGATGAGTATCCTTTAGCAAAACTCAAGCTTAAATGGCAATCTAATCTCATCTGCTTCGAATAAAACGATTCCAGTCAACTCTATGATAGCTCACCTCAATACAAGATGATGATAAATATGAAAACAACAATTACGAACTTTTTTCAATAAGATTTAAGATTTTCTACTTTGCAACGGAGATATGAAAAGGAAAATTACATTATTTTCAAAATTGTTCTGTTTACGCTGCACCTCAATTTATATAACAATATACAATAGGCCTTATATCATCTCTTCAATATTCTTCGCTTTTGTTATTCAATCAGCATGCTCACTATTTATATCTCAAGTTTATGGTTGCTTCTTTGATCTTTGCCTCTTTAATTGCCCTACTCCCCTGAACTAGTGCCCCATCTTGATTTTGTAGTCATTGCCTTTGGTAGAAGTTCATTTGCTAATTCACACCGTTGTAATTATATCCTCCCAGATCCTATTTAATAAAATAACCATTTCTACTTTAATTATTCATTCTTAAGATCTCCGGTATTGGAGAGTTTCTACTACTGCATTGTGTTAGTTGTTTACACTCCTCCACCTGCTGCGAACTCACTTAGGAATTTGAGGATTTCTTTGCAAGTTTAGTTCATGGACTTGTCATCAGTCTATGATAGCTTAGTTGCTATCCTCTCGAGTGCAGTCCTCTTATCCTTTGAAAGCTTTATTTGATACTCGGTCTAGATTAAATCACTGATATGCATTTTATAATGAGATGAGTGACCAGTAAGCGCACTTTAGTACTCTCTTCTGAATTATTCTTTTATCAGTCTCGAGGGCAGCTATCAGTTGACCCAGATGGCGCTCCTCAAAATACAGGGATCTGCTTTTCACTTGTTGAACAGCATACAACTGCAGCATTTGAACTAAGCATTCACTAATAAGTGAATGATCGTTATCATAAATATCTTGAGAGAAAATATTGAGAAGCCTTCTCAACTATTTGAACCTCTATCAAATTCGAATGTCAATAAGTTTAAGTAGTAAAATTATTTGAACCTCTAGTTGTGGACTGAGTAATTGAATACAGATGTCGAAGTTATTGAAGAGCTCATCAATTAATCTGTTGACCTCAGCAGTTGGCTGCTTCGTGAGTTCATTAAACTGAGAGAGCAGCTCATGAATGATGTCTAGCAGGATTTCAGTGCACCAGTCCTGGTTATTTTTGAGCATGCTCTTTATAATTTCATTGGTCCTTTCGATTATGCGCTGCTCTGCAATTTCTCTCACAGTCAATTCCTTGGTTTCAAGAATGCATTTCAAAATATTGATAGTGTGTCTGTTCAAACGGGGATGGTTGATCACATAGTTATCTGAAATGTAGCGAATCAAGTCATACTTCTTAAAATAATAATAAAATTTAAATATTTTTATGCTAATAAAAATATCCAAGTAATGCTTTACTGAAAAGTAAATTATCAATTGAATAAATGTTTAACACTCATTAGAGAGCTTTCTTTTTACTTTTTGGTATGAAAGGAGGAGCATTTACATCAAAATGCACCTCAAACATATGAAAATGCTAGTTTTTATCTTCTTGCTAATCAAACTTTGATACCTCTTAAGAGACTACTACTTCTTCCTCCTCAGGGATAGTTAATTAGAAAAATTCAGCAATCATTTCTAAGCCCTCAAATTTTAGAGGACCATTAGATTCAATGGAATTGGTGGGCTCTTCTTCTATATCTCCTTTTTCTTCTTTTAAATTATCGATCTCCTTACTTTATTGTGACTTCTCCTCTTCCACTTTTGTTAAATGGCCAAAATTATCATAATTATTATCAATAGGTTAATTTCCAAAAGCTTGAGTTAGATCCAGCAGATGCTACTATTCAAGCACTAATTAACTTACTTTAATTTATTCCAAGAGTTAAGTTTGATCTGTGGGTTAATTACTCTAGTATAACGAGGAATAAGGAAAGTTACCATTGAAGAAGGGATTATCCTCATCTGAAGAATACTCATCCTCAAAGTACAGCTCATCTAAATCTATCAGCTAGTCGATATTAATGCCAAAGTTGCCTCCCATTTAGATTGTACCCTTCGAATTTTAAATAGCCAAGAGTTTTTCAGGCGGCAGCAATTACTGCATCATCATCAAGCCAGGTTGAGCAGCTGCTTAATTACTCTAGGTCATTATTTACTTGTGAAGCATTTGTATCTTATCGATAGCCTGATGTTTCAAATTGTGCACGATCTCCTAACTTATTTCTGGAGAGAAATAAGAGGCTGCTTGATTAATTTTGTTCAGAACTTTTTTGGCAAACAGGAAATTCCTTAACTCCTTGATGATCGGAATCCAATCTGGATGAATTAAACTCAATTCATACTTCAGATTCTAAAGTATTCGAGTCTAAGACTTCTAAGTATGGCTCATAGCCTTTCAAATCCTGCATGCCTCCTTTACTCATAGATAGATGTACCATTTTGATATTCATCTATGAAGGACAGATTTATTTATCCATTTCAAATCTTTGAATGTTTAAATTATCTCCTCATGCTATTTTTAAATTACTTCTTGAAGATCTGCACGAAGAGAGGGAATTTACTGATGATCGCTGATAGAAGTTTGAGTGAAAACAGAGGAACTGGATCGTTATCCTGTAAAATGCGTTTGAAGAGAGGAAATAGATCCTTGGAGAGCAAGTCATTTATGAACTTGGTGGTTGATCTCACATTGTTTCCATTTTCTGAAATCAGTTGCTGATCTGTCTAGTTTGATTTGAGAGTCTCAGGATCGTAGATACTTTAGTCTCCTAGATATTAGGTTATTATGTCTGTGAAGACTTTTAGTGAGAGGAATCTTATATCTGCACTGTCGCTCTTGATTTTCTAAAGAAGAACTCTTAGAAGGAAGTTGAGGATAGGCTCATTCATTTGTAGGAGGATCTTTTAGCCTTGAGATAAATTTTCAATTATGAGAAGCAGAGCGTGCAAGAATTCTTCTGCTCTTCATAAAAAGTTGAAACTCAAATTATTATAATGATATATGTCTGCTCCTTGGAATGAGTTGATATCACAGCATTCAATCAAGAAGGCAATGTTCTTAAGGAAATCGTATTTGACGATTCTATTCTTGACGATCTATGCTTGCTGCAGGTCAAGAATGATTGCTATGTAAACTAGATTGCCCTAGAGAACTTCAAATTCGTTTCTGCTGATCTTCCTATCAAATTCGGAGGGATTGGCAGTTCTGCCTCCATTAAGTAGGATATTTAACTCCTCTGAGATAGTTTAGAAAATCACTGGCATTAGTTCATCGATGCCCGCAATCAAGCATTAGAGGCAGCATTGAACGTATCTGTACTAATCCCTCGAGAGTCTATCCAAAATGTGATAGAATTTCACCTCTGGATCAAACATAGCCATCCATCTAAAGTTCATCTTGAAAAGGAGTAGGAAGGTGAGGAGGACTTTACCCCTAATTACTATAGATTGATGCTCTACCATTCTAAGTAGTGAGGGGAGGAAATTTTCTTCATTTAAAGGATTTCAGTCATTTTTGGGTATGAATCGAGTGAAAGAGCTTAGTTTAGCATCGTAATGAATGCTTACTGGACTCTTGCTTAACCCTCCTAGAGAGTATAGCAGAACATTCTTGAAGTAAGTTTGTTGAAAATACTGGGGAAGAGATTAGGTCTTAACTTGCAGAGATGACTTAGAGCTACTGCGGCAGAAGTTCTTAAGTTCTCGTTGATTTACTGAGGGGAGCTGAGGTAAATGCGAAGGAGATACTCTACAGACTCTGGCACTGCAAATCTATCACCTGCTGAGTTGCTCTAAGCAGTAATGTTTTCAAGAGTCTTGCATGAATAGAAACGAACAGTTTCATCTTCCTCTGGACGAAGCGATCGAATGATAGTTAGGATAGCCTCATTGGAAATTTCCCAGCACTAGTCTGCCTGTTCATCATCAAGTTGAGTGGCAGCATAGAACATGTATAGTTAACTAAATTATATGATATGTATTCTCCGAGGGCTGCAATAGCCTTCTTTCTCACTTTTTCGTTCTTATCTTTCATGATCTCAATCAGCTGGTTGCAAATATCTGACTCTGCTAAGTCATTTTCAATAACAGTTGAATGGCGAATGAGTAGTCCGATAACTGAGCAAAGTCTGATTCTAATTTAGGGAACCTTGATAGTTTTCATCATCTTGACTAGCAAACTCATGAAGGCACTATTTATAAGTCTGTTGCTCACATTGCTATTTACTACTATGGATTCAAAATAGAGCAAGGCATTTAGTATTAAGACATAAAAAGTATAAGTTTGTATGCATTTATCTTCTCTTAGTTGAGTTATCTTGGGCAATGCCTAATAAAGGTCATTCAGATGAGTTTCAATTTAAGGAGTTTCAATTCTCTAGAGAATTTAGTCAGGAGTCCAGGGTTGGAAAGTAAGATAAGCTGGATCATAAGCGATTTCAACTTGCTTCTCAATTTCTTTATTTCCAATATAAGCAATAATTATTCGGAAACTCGTTGAATAATATATATGTTCAAACTCTTATATGCAAATTGTTCTTTTATTTTTTACAATTTGTATATCATTTTTTGTGCTATATTTTCTTTAATTATCAGTATAAATTATATTGTTACGGCATTTATCAAGGTCAAAATTAACTAAGATAAAAAATATTGAGTGCTTATTTTTCTAATCTGAAAATAATAGGTTTGACAGCCTGATCAGAATTATGCATGAGCAGTTGATCTAGGGTCTTCTAAGGTCCTTTCTACTGAGCACCATTTTGTTGTTGCTACTGATTAATGTTGTTAATGTTCATGTTCTAGTTCTATTGAAGATTAGCTTAGATGATTGGCACAAATACCATTAACACGTACTTACGTGTAATACATTTATTAAGTGGCACATTCTTTTGGTCTGGGGAGTGGAGACAGTGAATTGGGAGTTGGTGGTGTTATATCCTGAGTAATCATTCTGAGATTAAGCTTGCAAGATTTGTTACTGCTTTTATTGCTGCTACTGGAGCAAGAACTATTGCTATTGCTGAGGGAGTGCGAACTACTGAAGCTGCTGCTGCTGAGCGGGATTAACCTACTATTGATTAAGCAGTTTGTTGAGATCCTTTTGCGCTTGGATGGTGTTGGGCTGCTTTATTGAGAAATTGCTATTGTTAACGTTTTATAGCACAGTCTGTTGTTACTGCTGCTGTATTGACCCATCACTCATCATCACTCTAGTTCAAATAATTACATGATATTGAATATTTAATACTTAAGTTGGAGAGGAGAGGGTGATATTAGCTGAGTGTTGCTTTTGTACTGCTTGCTTGACGTGAGGGTTTCCAGCTTATGCTTTTTTAGTTGTACCTTGATAGACTGGCTTGATAAGCTAAGCCGCATCTTCAGGCTGATTATCAATATCGTACTACAAATATTAGATCCAAAGTAAATAGAGATAAATCAGTTCAAATTTTGAGCACCGTGGCTCTTAGGATGGCTGCTTGAGTCGCTTCCTCTGTGGTTCTAGAATATATTATTGATCAATGGTTGGTGTTGCTGCTGGTTTACTGATGACTTATCAGTGATTATTTGCTGTTGTGGGTGTGCTTGAGGCGGCCTGTTGTAAGGGTAGCCAGTTGGATTTGCGATGTCGATATCAATCTGATAAAAGATATGAGTATAGGCAATAATTTTTGATTCTACTACTGGAATCCTTGGTTGGAGTGGCTTGGAGTATTGCTACCGGCAGATGAAAAAAATTAGTAAAAAAACAAAGTAGATGAGCTTCCTTGTGAAGTAGATTCGCCATCGTTGCCATCATCTCCCTTATCTCCAAAATTGAGTACTACTCGTCTATTGTTTAGACTGATATCATCTTCTCCAATCTGCAGAACTGGCTCAGCTTAAGTGTTTTAACTACTTCCAGAGCCTGATCCTCCCACCATCATCAAAGCAGCTGCACTTCCTAAAGCCATTGCTGAATTTTAAGCACTCTAACCTCTTGCAAAGTTAGAAAACTCGACTTAGTTGTTGAGTCCATTAGCTGCTGATTGCTGGCCATACTAGCCTCCACTAGCTTCCTCATCCTCCTTTTTAAGATTTCTTCTTACGTTGTGTGACAGCCTCATTATGTCAACTTTCCCTCCTCCCATGCCTAAACCTAAATGAGTAAGATCAAAGTGAATAGTATTGTAGCCACCCATCTCGGCTTGAAGAAACTGCTTTGCAAGAGGATTCTTTTGCTGAGCATAGAAGTGATCTGGTACGATGCCTCTCTACCTCAGATAGTTATCGAACTGCTGCTGTTGAGGAAATATTCTCCTTGCGAACTCATGCTTCTACCCAGATTAGGGCAGCACCCAGAAGGAGTGCTGTCTCAGCTCTTCCCAGCTTATTCTTCTCACTGGGTCTTTTTCCAACAGTCTTCTTATCAAAATTATTACACTCAAATATGATGAATAGGATATTATCAAGTCATTGAAATCTTGAGAAACTTAAATATAAATTTCAGCTGAGATGATTAGACTAATCACTTCCTTCAGAGAGGGAGTGCAGTAGAAGTCACATACAAATTAAATTGAAGGACACAAAAAAATATTCTATCTTCAATATCGCATTTGTAAAGATAGTAAGTAAGATTAAAGAATTGAGAAAATCCATCAACTCTTGGCAAATCTGCTGAGATCAATTTCATGATAGAAGTGCAGTAGGGAGGTTTGCCTGTCGCCATTTCAAAAAGCATGCAGCCAAGAGACCACAAGTCAGAGGAGAAGCTGTGAACACCGTTGTCCTAGAAAAGCTCAGGCGCCATTATAAAGCTAATTAAAAAGGTTTAAACTTATTATTTAAAGTCCATATAGAATGGAGTTCCTGCTTTGGGTTTTGTAGGATCTGAATCTGGCTTAATCAAATCCTCAATTTTTTTGGACAGGCCGAAGTCACATAGCTTAAGCACTCCATACTCATTTACCAGCACATTGAAGAATAAAGTGTAAACTAATTCACTAATATTTCTTCATTGGCAGGCTTTAAATCGCAGTAGACAATTGAGTTTTCATGTAGATAAGCAAGCCCTTCGATTAGTTCAATGCCGAATTTTCTGACAGTCTCCTCTGGCAAAGATTTATCCTGCTCTACAAGTTGATAGAGATCCCCAGCAGCGCAATATTCAAATATTATCCATAGATGGTTTCTTGTCTCGTACCATATTCAATTAGTATGCATTTGTATTTTGCTTTACCAATTATAGAACTTGAGTATGTTTCTGTGGGTTAGATCATGGAATATGCGGACTTCGTTCATGAGTTTCTTTCGTCTGGAGCGCTCCACTGATTTGACAGCCACGTACTTGATGCTTTTCTTGATGCGGCCCTTATATACGACAGAGTATTTTCCTCTGCCCACTTCTTCGTAAATGTGATAGTTGTTCATTTTCACACTGCTTTCTCTTCCTTATAACTTAAATTATTGTTTAAACTATTTAATTTCAAATTTTCAAGAACCCACTCATCATACAGCTCCTCTGTAGAGTTATTATAGAAATTTCTTGTGAATGGAATTAAATTAATCTATAGCGTTCTAATGAAGTCAGCTTTACTTACTTTGCAAAAGCAGAGGAGCCATTGCGCTAACTCATTTTGAGAGAGATGGGATCAGTGAGATAGTTCTCATATACGTTTTCCAATCCGCAGCAGTAGAAGTCAGAGTTCATCAGCTCCTCCAATCTACAAGCATCACTCAAGGCGAACAAACTATACAGAGAGGAGAGAAATGACCCCACCAAGTACACTTATCTCACTTAATTTATAACTGTCTTAAGAAATAGTGTGAGAGTATTTATATCTAGATCAGCAGCCTGACTTTAGCCAGTATGAGCACTTAATGCACCCTGATTTAGTTCTAGCACTCAAGACAAACAACTTAAACACGAAAGTAAATATAAAAATAGGAGTATACTTTATAATACAACTACCAATACGCAACTGATATATAGCAGCAAGTAAGAACCATTTACAGTTAAGATTATAGGCAATAGAGAATGGAGTATTGAAGGGACAGAGCATGATACTCACCAGCGAGACGGGATCTGGAAAGACTCTAGCTTACCTGCTGCCAATTCTAAACCAGCTCTTCACCTTTAAAGACAAGAAAGGTCTCCCTCCCAAGAATGGCAGATTCAAGATGAATAAATAAACTGAGGAGCAGATGTTTCTCAGCGCAACAGAGATCTCATATCAGAATCAAAAGAATGCACAGTCAAATAAAAGACTTAGCTTTGGAAGAGGAGCAGGCACCAAGATTGAAGATATGAAAGGAGCCCTTATCATTTCTTACTCTAAAGAGCTCCTTTAATTTACTACAAAGTATATATTTGTATAATTAATTATCATCCTCAATCAGACCTACACATGGGCGCGCTTCTTGGATGTGAAGGAAAGACTATTGATAAATAGAGCTACAAGTTCCTTGCAAATGAAGACTCCTATCGTAGAATACATCGTAACCACTTTCGCATATTACCCTTACCATTTTTTAGACGCCTGATAAAGAAAAAGGAGAGAAGGAGCTAGAAGGAGAAAGAGCAATTCGATATTTAGCTTAAGAGTGTGGTGAATAACGCCAGCTGGAAGATTACAGACCTCCTTCTGACAACTCCAAGTGTTATCAGTCACATCATAGATCGATCTGAGAAATACGATCCCTATGATATCAATCCTGCAGTGATTGTAATCGATGAATTCGATGAACTGTTTTCAAACAAGGCCGTTCACCCCTAGATGATAAAGATCCTCAGAAAGTTCGGCAGCACTAATTCAGAGACTGATCCAGTTATGGCTGAATTGAATAAGCACAGATAGTTTATATTCACAGGGGCCACTATGCCCCGTACCATCATGAATGACTACGAGGCCTTAACTACTCTTCAAGACTGGTTCCCAAATATCGCCCATATCAGAACTAGTGGACTGCATAGGGCTCCTAACCTTGTTGAGTTCGAGTGGATTGATTTGGACAGAATGAATCTGCTGCGCGCTAATAACATCACCACAGATCAGTTTGAGTTGAACCTACTCATTGATGAAGTTAAGAGGTCTCTGGAGGTACTTAAAAACAAAAGCATTAGAAATTCGCATTCATAATATTCATTAGCATTATGATTTTTGCGGACAACAAGAAAACTGTTGATCAAATATGTGAGGCTTTGATGAAGGCGGAAGTCAAATCCTTGCCTTACTATTCAAATATACTTTTAAAAAGCTATATAAATGCTAATTTAGTTCTATAAAAATCCAAGTTAAAAAGATTCAACTGAAAAAAGTATAATTGGAAATTAAGTTATTAAAGTTGCCTTGAATCAATAAAGAATATTTAGGGTGATATATTTTTGAACGATATTAGGAAGTAGGAGCTCAGGGCAGATAAACAACTCTGCATCATTTCTAAAAAGGAGATCTGCCGTAATTGTGTGCACTAATATGGCCTCTAGAGGCTTAGACACTTTGAACGTAAACCATGTTATTCAATTTGACTTTGCCAAAACTCCAGCTGACCACATTCATCGCATTGGAAGAACAGGTAGGATGGGTCAAAAGGGAAATTCAATATTAAATTATAATTTTATATTTTAAGGGATTGGTTACTAATTACATTAGGAAGAATGATGAGGACCTAGTTTAGAAAATAAAGGAATGCGATGCCAATAATGAACCTTACGATCAACTAATTAAAAAGAAAGTCAAAGCTCAAAAGAAAGAGTGAACTATTCTTATTTCTTTATCGAAGACTAAATCAAAGATCTTGATTGAGCAAATTAGATAAGAAAGTGATAAAGAAAATTAATTAAACTATCCAAAATGAGAATCAAGCTATTTATAATTTTTCTAGTGGTACTTTGCATTTAGAGATTCAGCTCCACAGCCACAATAAGCTATAACTAAATGACCTTCTTTAATGGAGGTCCTTCTAATTATTCTCCTGCAGGTAGGATAAAGCTCTGCTCACCAAATTTTAATGGAATAACTTATAGATCTTTCTTTTGGGAATTATCTCAGGACGAACAGAGGAATGTATGTCTATCAAAATCCTGCGAAAGTGGTTTTGACTCCAGTGGCATCCGCAACCTTACCAAGATTTGATGCGTCTAGTTATCTAGATTCTACTTCATTCACTATTTCTGGCTGGTAAACTCAAACTAATTGATCTAAATAAATTTTTATCGTTAAACAAAGATTTATTACACTTGCCAAAGGGGAGACTATCATGTCATTTCAAGATAGGTAAGAGATAGTTTAAGACTGTTATCGTTTTTGATCTTTCATTTAGAGTAGCATATATCCATTCGATGAAGTGTTTTCAATCAGAGTTGATGGGTCTGGACAATTCATAGTCTCCTATTTTGAAGGGACTTTGAAAACTTTTTACACTTCGATCTTCATTTCAAAGGATATTAACTATGGGGGCTGGACTTACTTTGCACTCGCTGTAAACTAGTACAGCACAACAACTTCAGGCACCTCATAGTATTTTAATGACCTGACTCTCTACGTTGGAAATGAGGGCTTTGACTCTGTTGATCTAAATGGATATGGGCTGATAGCGAGTATAGAAACTTTCAAAACTACTTGGACTAGATCTGTAAGCAATTGCCTTCCAAACATAACTAATAGTAATAAGTTGTTTAGGTTTCAAGTTTAGTAAGTGATGTTACCGCAACTTACCCAAGCACGAGACTGATGATTGGCTGCAGAGAATTTGAAGGTAGCTCTTCTCCAGAGTTCTTTGTTGGCTTTTATGCATGGGTTCGTACACTCCTTCAGGATTTATAGCTAGGCAGTGGGCCTTGAAGTTCTTAGCTAGGACTGGACCAGTAAGATGCAATCAGTGAAATAATTGATTCTTGTTTAGCTGACTGTAACGGAGGTTTAAATTAGGGTCATTATATATTTAAAAGGATGCGATTTCTGTTCATCCATTGACAAGCAGTGCTCTGATAAGATAGAGGACACATTCTTGGCAAAGATGGACTTCGCTTCAAGTCTTTCTAATCTCCAAATCAGTGACTCAAGCGGAGGTAATAATCAACTTACCCTCTCATCCTCTTCAATTATCCAGTAAGATCAACTTCTCTACTTGTCTACTTTATTCATCCCACTCTCATAGAATCCCTGAGCAAGGTATTCTCTTCAAAAGGGGCCAGTATGCAACTAAGTCTCAAGCAAGTTAATTCCTCACAAGCAATCAGCAAATATTTTGCATTGAGAGTTGGTTCAAACTTAGATGTCCTCAACCCAAATCCCTCAAACTATGTGGGCTACTTGTTTGGAAAGTATGATACCACAAACTCAGTAAGATAGAATGAATGCTATAACAAAGATCAAAATAGGTATTCTAGTTAGCTATTGGAGTTTCCAACAATTTCCTAAGAGTGATTTTTGGGAATAAAAGATTAAGAAATACCCAGACTCATTAGAAAAAGATAGATAATTAAAGGTATAGGAGTATATAAATAATATATATTTACAAATCTTCTTATTAAAACAATGGCTACTACTGATTGCTTGGCTGGAACCTACGAAGGATGGAAAGACATGTTCTACTGTATCCATCCCCTCTCTTGGGCTTATCTCGGAGTCGCCTTCTCAATCGGTCTCTCAATTATCGGCGCTTCCTGGTAAGAAAACCCTACTTTTATTCTGCATTTTTGTTAACAACTTCAACCATTTTAAAGCAATTGAGACTATTAAACTTTCTCATACGTATACTAATATTGGTAAATAAGTTAAAGATATATGTGGTGTATCAATCCAATTATTTAGAGAATATCAATTGATATAGGGGTATTTTCATCACTGGTAGCTCCCTCGTCGGATCTGCAATCAAGATGCCTAGAATAAAGTCTAAGAACTTGATTAGGTAAGAACTTCTTCTAATGGCAAAAACTTTTGTTGCTGATTTCATAGCGATTAGAAAATATTAGTCTATCCTTTGTATTAAGGATAATTACTTCACCACAGATGAGCAGTACTCTTATTATTTTATAGTGTTATTTTCTGTGAAGCCGTGGCTATCTACGGAGTTATTATCGCCATTATTCTGCTCACCAAGGCAGAGTCTCTTAAGAAGAGTTACTCAACCATGAATGATATCGACACCGCTCTCTGGTCCGCTTTCGCTATCCTCGGATCTGGCCTCTCAGTCGGTCTCTCAAACCTCTTCTGCGGAGTTTGCGTCGGTGTCACTGGAGCTGGTTGTGCATTTACAATGTCCTTTGAATATCGATATCACGAAAAGATCATCATAAATATCAAATTGTCAGATGCCCAAACCCCATCTACATTCGTGAAGATTCTGATCATCGAAATTTTCGGTTCCGCTCTGGGTCTGTTCGGAGTCATCGTTGGCATCATTCAGGCTGGAAAAGCATGAGCAAGGCGAGACTTAAGAACCCGATTCTTGAACTTATAGAGACAAATATAGTTAGAGATGGAGGAAGAGAAGCAAGGTTTGAGTATAGGGTTCTTAGATATTAAGCAGACTAATAATTTATCACAATAAGAGCTAATAATTCAATAACATCCACTTTTATTCTCAAAATTTATGTCTTATGTATGATTATGTTTAAATAAGTTCAATCCTCTCTCAAACGCACTTCACCAAGAAGTCTGAATGAGAGAGGACAGGTCAATTCGCTCAGAGGAACATGAAAGAGCCAATTATTGCGCCGAGGGGTCCTCCAAGAGTGTGGGGTCCGTAGTACAAAACATCGTAGGCCATAAAATGTAAAGGTTATATAAATAATGGCCATGCAAGGTAGAGCAATGAGCCACATTCTGTGATAGATGAGAGTAAAGTAGATGATGCTCTGTGCGAGTTGATCTGCTCCCATGTAGTAGCTACCGTCATCTCCATTAGCATCAAACTTCATAGGAATATGCTTGAGAGGTCTGAAGTTATAGCCGCTCTAAGGGTTGAAGGCAGACCAGAACACAAATGTTGAGGCCACTGAGAGGAAGAAGAACTTTGTCAATGAAAGTGCAGGTACCTTCCCTCTGAGATAATAAATATTCTTACATTTCCTCAATGAGATAAAGGTTGCAGGCTATTAGAGAGGGAGCGGTCCAGATAACGTTTGCGAAGACATCGCTTCCCATCATAGACTTAACAGGATTAAGCAATCTTGGTACCTTTCCCTCATAAGAAAAGTGATAGCGATATTGTTCTTTAGTGCTTAAGTGGCTGAATCCGTAAAGTCCTAAATTGATCAGACCGAATAGAGCGAAGAAGTTTCCATTCAGAGCAGGCAACCACTTGAACTTATCGAGGAGCATGCGGTCAAAGCCTGAGTAGTATTCTTTGCTGAAATACTGGAAGGAGCGCTTGGAATTCTAAACAAGAGTTCTAGAATGGTTTAGGAGGCGCCTTGTCTGAGTACTGAACATTTTGCTTACTCAAATTAATCTTATAATTATAATCTAATAATTTTCATTCTCAAAATTTCTTTCTTTCTAACTGAAATTTTTAAAGAAGCTTATGATTTATAAAATTGTGTATGCATCCATATTCAATCATTCTTTTTAGCTTTGGGTTTTTTAGATGGAGTCTTCCCATTATTATTGAAGATATTGACATCTTCGAAATCCTTGTTTTGATTTTATCCTCCTTTCCTAGCGTTCTCCGATGCCTCTCTATTTGTGTTCTATTAGCTTACTTGACTCAAGCTCTTTGTGTCTTTGTTCCTTTTCTTGTCAAGTCCAAAATGAGTAAATGAATTATGGTCGTTAGGATGAAGAGCAGGGTGTGGGTACTCAGAATAAGTTTAATTAGAGTTGTCAGCAAGCTAATCATCATCTAGATTCTTCTCCTTTCTAGGTCCTCCCTGCTTCATTTGATCATAAAGATTGTCCAAGTCTATGTAGTCCTTGTCTCTGTCTCTTAAATAGCTTGGATCGATTTCTTCATTCTTGAAATGCTCGAGCTTTGAGAGATGACTCTTTAGCTTGGAAAGTTTCTTATCCATTCCACTGTCACTATTCTCCTGAGTGGCGTTGCTTTCATCTCCGTATTTCCCTTTGTTTGAAAAGCTAATTCCCTTCACAGCTTTTTCTAATATACCAGCTTTCATATATTTAAAACTAATAACTTAACTTTTAAGCTGTGGTTGAATTGTAAACCTCACTGTTCTTGTATTTATAAGAGGGAATCAATTAGAAGGGATTAGCTCTGCCGCTATCTATAGCTCTCTTCCACTGCAGTATAGAGGTGATGCTGTCTTTACAAATCCAGGCTAAGTTTGAAAGAGCACCCAAAACCACAAGAGCCATCAGAATAATATCTACATTGAAAGAGATACTTTCAAACAGTTACATACCTTTAACATCTATATCGCTTCTTTTGTAGTCTGAGGATGAATATCGATATAAAACTGCCCAACATCCCATAAGCAATACCTCAGCAACGATTACCAAAATTGTGTTCCCTCGATGTCTAAATGGCCTTGCTGCTGCGTAATACAGAATTTACTAAAACTTTAAGAGATTGATCCTTACAGCTCCAGCTTATAAATAAATAATTTGGTGCTTATAGGGAGTATAATCATTTATTAAGCTATGATGATGGATGCGAGATATGTGAAACTTGCAGTGCATTCAATAATAATGACTATCATAATTAAATCTTTAGCTATTTATTTGATTGCAAGTTGTAAACCAAGATGACTTTAGAACTCAAAAGCAGCGGCATAAAGAGGTGTGCGAACATATTATTCTGCTTGAATGCAGTGAACAGCACATTGAATCTGAGTTATATGACAGGGTGGTCGCTGTTACTAGAGTGACGCAATATTAGAATCAGATTATTCACTATACTCACTGTTATAACTGCCACCACCAAGCAAGCTAAGCAAAACGAGGCAAACTCATAGTCTGAGTCTATAAAGAAGCATGATATAGCAACTTATCATTGGATTCTTACCTTTCTTTTAAAGCTAAATCTCAGCTATAGCAGGTACTAGTAGTGGTTGAACCATCGAGAAAAAGATTATCATCGTTCCTGAGAAGAAAAATTTATCCGGCCAGACTGCAAATGAGTCAGAGTCATTTCCATAGATAGCTCTCATAACGACAGAGATAGGCAAAAGCACAAAGAAGTAACTTATCCAAATGATAATCTTTCGGAAGATGTTATAGGCTATAGAGTTATAGTATAAGCCAATTCCACTTTCTACATCATCTGGGAATATCCCTCTCTTAGGTAAGTAGGTATCTATTATGTGGTCTTTTAAGAAGATAGGTATGAACTTGAACTCGAACATAGTGAAATCAAAAGTTCTCAAGAAAGATCTAACGCAACTTGAGTAGTTTTGATTCTAGACTATTAGTGCAAGAAATAGACTTTAAACCGTAATGAAGTTATAAAATGAAACATCAGAGTAAAATATAATTTATAATTTCTAAGAAGCTGTAGAATGCTGGGATCATGGATTTATTTCTACACAAGTGTTTTAGCTGACAAAAATTCTTACGTGATAAGATAAGCTAATAGGTTTAGGAAAACACCCGAGAGTATAGCAGATCCAGATCCTATGCCGATATATTTGCAAACAGTTTAATCTTATTCAAGCTACTCAACTGATTTGATTATCTCATAGCTCAAATAGCAAGACTGAAATACTTGAGAATTCAACTCTGCATTTCTGGTATCTCTCAACTTCCCAGTTCCTTGATAAATTGCAGCTAATCGGTATGTTTGAGAATTCTACTGAGAAATCTTTATAGTTTCTTATAGCTATAAGTAAATTATAAGGAAGATTTACAAGTTGATCATTCTTACTTTTAAGGATAGGTTTGATTTAGCTGCAAATAGAATATTTTAGTAGGAAGAAGACCAAAAGTCTCTTCAGGTAGAACCCAATCTAATTTCTTTGTAAAATTAGTGGTTTCATTTCCAGTAACTAGTGATTAAGAAGTAGCTAGAGGATAAACTACGATATTGAGATCAGATAATACCAAATCACCTAGAATCATGAAATCATCTGTGAATTTGAGAATAAGGTTGTTGTCGGTGGTTAAATCCACTGACTAGAGAGTTTATGGGATCGGTTTGCAAGATCCTGGCTTGGACTTTGTACCTCGCGAGCATTTCCAATTAGCCTCAACTTTGCAATATTAATTAGGAATGTAATATATTAAGCAAGAGGATGAGCAACCATCTCCATTCCAAGTGTTTCCGTCCTCACACTCATTGAAACCATAATCTTTGCCATCTCCACAAACCTCCTAGCAGTTCCCACTCAACCGTAATAAAGAGCACCATCTCCCGCTGCATCACACAATAAGCACTCAGTCAAATTATAGTTGAAGGAGCTAATGCTTAAGTACCTTCCTCTAGGGCATGATAGGCAATTGAAGGAAAACTTCCGCTGCAAGATGAACAAGTCCAGTCACATGATTGGCATGCCTTTAAAACTTTATCGTAGTACTAACCTGGTTGACACCCTAAACCTAAACCAAAATAAGAGATGTATCTAAATTGAATCTAAGTCAGGACTTGCTACTTTGAGAGGCTCGTACATGCATATGCCATAAGTATCATTACCATAGTAGCCATTGGGGCACTACTTCACGCATTAGTTATTATGGAGCTTTCCTGAGTAAATTTTAATGAAAATAAGTAAGAAATATTTAAGGATAATTTTCGCTCTGAGCATCTGACTTCATTCCAATTATAGATCACTATTCGAACATCTAAGGCCCCCAAATTTTAATCCTAATTCAGTCAGTTCGAGGTCCAGCTGCACATAAATTTAAAATCTATATTTTTACAATTTTTTTTCGATTTAAAATAAATTTAAAGCGCTATTTTTGGGAAATAGTCAATTTTTTTTGACTACAAAAACATGCTTTAGCTATAAGCCCAAAAAGTAGAGCAGAAAATTTTAGCATTAGCTCCTTTTATCATGAATTTAATTTTTGTTATGTAAAAATATTGCACTTTTCAAAAATAGCGCTTTAAATTTATTTTACAATAGGGAAAAAAATTGCTAAAAATATAGATTTTATTTATGTGCAGCTGACCTCGAACTGACTGAATTAGGATTAAAATTTGAGGCCTTAGATGTTCGAATAGTGATCTATAATTGGAAGAATCAGATTCAGGAGCTAAAATTATCCTATAAACATATTTTTACTTACTTTTTTTCATTATAAAATTTTACTGTCGAGGAAAGGCCCCCCCCCGTTATTATAAATCCTGTATGCTCCTTTCGCACATGCTAAGCAAATATTGGTAGAGTTTTCGCAGAGAGCACATGACTCATTACATCTAGTACACTCTTTGGCTTTTAGATAAATTAGAAAACACTTAAGAATTGGTTGTGTTATTCGTGAATGAACCTGGAGCGCACTAACATAGGCCAGTGGAATTTTAGAATGCAAAATTAAGTTCGGTTGCATTCTGAGCACCGCAACAAAGTAGAATCTGTGCAACATAAAACAATTATGCAGATATATTTAATTAAATTAAGCAATACTTACACCTGTAGTCACATTGATTGCAATACTTGTCGTAGGAATTTTGAGGGCATTGGCTAAAGCATTGAAAAGTTGAAGTTTGAGACGGGAATTAAATTGGTGAGCAATAATTGCAAATCGAAGTGTTTCCATAGCTCAAACATTCCGATGATACTGCTACTTAGGTACTATTAAGACTCATAGCAGCTACGTAAGCAGCGTTTGTCTAAATGTGAAATTTTAATTATTAAAAGTTTATGTGAGGAGATGAAATTGAATCTTCCGCTCTGCAGTCCCAATCTATGTTCTAGCTAAGTGAGAGTGACCTCATGATGCCCCCAAGATCTTTTCCTACATACACATCATACGAGGTAGAGTCTGTAAACACTCCATTGAAATCATTTTAGATTACTCCCTCTTAGTCATCTATCCACAAAAGCAACTTAGTATTCTAAGTAGTTTCTGATTTCCTAAAGCATGCATGAATGAAGTGCCAGTTTGAGTCAGCGAAATTAAAAAAAAATTATTCAAATAAAATGAGCAGCAGTATTTTAATAAATTGTAGCTTGTATCATAGTAATCATTCCCAAAAATCACTCTTAAATAGGTGATGATCTAAAATTAGTTAATTTGCTAAACTTAGAATTTAAATATTTTCTAATTTTCGTGCCTCTGTATATAAATATCTTCATCAACGAAGCTCGCATCCTAGATCTTCTTCCACTTTGCATCTAATTTGCTTCTGAATTTGATCCACTTCATCATTGGTGAGTGATCTATCCATATGTCTGTAGTTTATACGGTAGCACTTGCTAACTCTCTAAGTCTTAGGATGTTCAAATGTGTCCAAGCATTCGACAGTCTCAGCCATGTCGGTAGATAAATTTCTAACCAGATAGAAAAAGTCGTTCTCCTTGTAAGTTGCAACAGGAGAGGGTAGCCAAAAAGTTATGTCCTTGTAACAAGCAGGATAAATAAAATTGGGAAATTTGAATCTTTCAAAAGCTTAAAGATAATTTACTTGGAATAGGGCTTGAACTTTGTGATTTGACCGTGCTTAAATTGCTTGATGAATCTGTCATCTTCACTCCAGAAAAGTCTAATATCCTAAATGTCGAACAGCTTCATAGCCCATCTCTCTAGTCCCAAACCGAAAGCCCATCCTACTTAATGCTCAATATTCTTATCCCCTCTGCGCATCACATTATCATGGATCACTCCAGAGCCCAGAATCTCAAGCCATTCGTTGTTGTAGAATATTTCCAGTTCAATTGAGGGCTCTGTAAAAGGGAAGTAAGCCTCAACCCATCTCATTTCCACATCTCCAAATAAGTGTCTTAATTATAATCAAAGAATAGGGTTCACTATATTAATCTGGCAAGATTTTCAAGAACTTACTTCAAATCCCTCTCTGTGATGATCTTGGCTTCTTTAACATCCTTAGCTCCAATATCCTTGAAGTCATAGATTCTTACTCCCTCCATTTGATGGAAAGCAGGGTAGTGAGTCTTGTCAACTGTGTCCTTTCTGTAGACATCTCCTATAACCAAGAAGGAGTTATTATTTTGCTTCATCAAAGGGATCTAATGAGCAGATGTGTGTGGCCTTAAAACGATATCCTTCGCATGATAGTAAACTCAAAAATTATAAAGCGTTCTTACATGATTTGATCTGAACTGCTTAAATCAAGTATGAAAATTATTTCACATTTAGGTATCTGTAGCTCTTCTAGATACGTGATCTTCTGGGATTCCCAAATCGTCGAAGCACTCTTTGACATGGACATAAGGCTCGAAATCTTAGAAGATCTTGAATTTTTCTCCTGGTATCTACAAGTCACTGATTTTATGGTTGCTAAAGAAGTCATCAATCTTTGTTATCAAAGTATTCAGAGTAGTAAGAAATATTATTAAAATTAGAGGTTAACATATTTTAAATTTGACTCAGAGGGTGATTAGGAACTTTGTAGATCTTTCTTTTAGTGAGGTCAGAGATACCTTGTGGGATGTTATTACTGCCGTCCTTAGGAGTTGCAGATGAATAGCCCTGAGGTGCTTGCACAGATGCGAATCTCTTTATATTCTGTTAGTTTGAGAGGGAGCTGAATCTGTTTAAGCTGCTTTTCTAATGCAAAAATTTGGAAAACAACATTTTATTCAAAGGCTGATTTTAATTTATAAACGCAGAATAGAGAAGGGATGTAGACTAATTAGAAAGAGTAGGAGGGTAAACTGGAAAATATAAATTTGATTTTAAGTAAGTTATAAAGACGAGATTATTAAATTTTTTTAGATTAATTCTGAGTGCACTCAATATCGAACGAAATGCTTTCAATTTAAAAAATAAAAGCTTAAAATTAATTACAATTATTAATTTTACAAAACTAATTCTAAAATTTCAAAAATAAAAAAGAGAATAAATATTTAAATAGCAAATTTGGCCAAGTAATAAGAAATTAACAATTTAATTATCTCTGTATTTTCAAGTTTAAAAAAAGTAAATAGAAATATAATCTAAATCTTAATATAGTACTTCTAATTTAGCAATAATTGAGAGGCATCTCTAATATTTGAGATTTAAATTTTGCAATATATAAATCTCATTCCAAATTTATGTATAAGTTATAAAATGAATCAATGATAACTTTTCTAATAATATTAGACAACTAGTTTTATTTTAAAATAATAAACTTTAAATCAGGCATAAACCAATATTTACTCCTAAAAACAATTCTCTTTGATGAAATGATATATCAAATTCAAGTAAGATCATTAAATTTCATCGCCATTTAAAAAATTGGAACAATTTTAATATTCGTTTCATCACTTGTTATAATTATTTATATTGATTTGTACTTCAGAGCCGATGGGGAAGAAAATTTATAAGTGCGACGTTCGCGAATGTGAAAAGACCTTTTCAACCAAATTCTCACTGAAAAGGCATATTCTCCGCCACCTCCCCACAAAGAAGCACATCTGCTCCCACTGTCAGAAGCCATTCTGCTTGCCCTAATATCTGGAAGAGCACGAATACACGCACACTGGAGCAAAACCTTTTGTGTGTGGAGTGAACGGGTGCTAAGAAGTTTTCAGGCAAAGAGGCAAACTCTCCATTCATAAAAAGAACTCTCACAATAAATAATCCAATGACGAGGATCATATGCACATGGGACCTGGATTATCCAATATCAATCCAAAGTTCATTCGAAGACTCGAGTAATTAGACGAGGAGGAGAAAATGAGTCTCCATCACAGAGGGATGGGCATGGACTAAATGATGCATGATAATTATGGCAACGCCATGCTGACACTTGGGGGTAACTCAGTTCCATCAGGTAATTCACTCATGAGGAAAATATTTGAGTATACTCGCTCATTTAGAGAATTTTTAATAAGGCAGTAAGGACTTTAAATGGGAGGTGATCGAGCGACTCCTCAATCTCTAGGTCGCTTTTAGCAATAAATGAGCTAGAACATTCAAGGGTCCTCTCTTGTAAGTTCCTCCTCCCCAATGATGAGCACTCCTCAAGCTAATCTCATGAACGGCAGTAATCAGAGGATGTTTGGGGGAGGAAGAGCGATTCACCCAAATGATCAAATTTAAGAAGAGCAAGAGAACCAAGTAAATTATCTAACTGACGAAATGAACAGACGTCTGCAAGATAATTTCATCATGCCCTCTTCTGTACAGAATCAGAGCCAAATAGATTCGCAGCAATAAATGCAGCATTAGCAATAATTGCAGCAGGTCTAGCACCAGGCTTAAATGTAGCAGGATATGATCAATAACTAGCAATAGTTGCAGCTCCAAAATTAGTAGGCACTAGATGCTCTAGAGGTAGCTGTAGCAGCAGCCTCTCAAGCTTCTGATCAGTAATACATGCAAGTGCATTAGCAGCTGCAGCAATACAGCAGTATCCTCCAGCAGAACTAGATGCAAAAGCAGCAACAAATAATTTCAGCTCCTTCAAGCGAGGAGTAGCAGTAGCTAAACTTTGCTCAACAAAACATGAATGGCCAAACTATCGTGTAGTAGTATCTACCCTTAGATGCTATGGGGAACGGAGAACCACTCAACGAACAGCAGATTGCACTTGTTCAAGCTATGGATTAAACTTCTTCTTCTATAAGTTATTATCCTATTTCCAAAGTAATGGATCAAGAGCAACACTAACTCTACGGTATGCAGAGCTAACTAATAAGTTAACACCCATAGCTGATGCCGCAAAATTTGAATGATATGCAGCTGATTGCTAGTTATGCAGGTGGGCAGCAAAATGGACAAGCTCAGTAAGATCTAAATCTCCAAGCTGCGATGTGTCTCAACCTCTAAGCACAGTCAAACCAGGTTTAATCTATTTGGCTTAAAATATTTTTAACCAAGTATAAATTGACCCTTAATCAATG